>UXGD01003203.1:0-21484 GCA_900474315.1 Torymus auratus | reverse complement strand
CAATGCTTTTCGGCCTATTTTGGGGTTTTCCTTTTTCTGCCACCAGATGGCTCACGCAACCTTCGACAAGGCGAATTCGATATATTTATTTTCATAATATAGTATTCACCATGTTCTGCCGGTAAAACAGAGTCAGTCGTAACTACAGGATGAAAACCCTTATTGCCAATAGTTGCAATGGTACAATGGTATATAATTATTACCAAAAAAGTCAAAGTTGAATGTTTAAAAAAATCTAATTAACACATTTTAGGAAATCATATTCTTAATTAATAACTTTGAAAAAGACCTCTGATAAGATCTCGCATAAAATCTTATGTAGATATATAGATACACACATATATATGAGTAAATCCGCCAAACTATCACACTTTATGTGTCACAAAACTGGCAAAAAATTTTTTTAGGAGCACACCTTTGGTACAAGTTTTTTCTTAATCTGTGTACCTCATATTATACGAGATCACAGTTGAACAAGCGAAAACGGGTTTGTGACATTTGAAAATCGCTAAAAATGACGAAAAATGATCGATTTTCCCCAAATCCACGTAATTCAATCATTTTTAGCGATTTTCAAATGTACGTAACTTTGCTCCGAATTGACCGATTTTAACGATTCACATATCAAATTAAAGTTCCGTTCTTCTACTTCAATCGCTTTTTTGTGAAATATTTGTTGTCACCTTTAATAGCTTGTTATTGGTTCATCATCACAGACTACTTTTCGTCCATTTTTCCCATGTTGAATTCCCATAAGAAAAATGGATTTTTTTCCTAAAACGATGTCACAAACTCGTTTTCGCTTGTTCAACTGTGATCTCGTATAATATGAGGTACACAGATTAAGAAAAAACATGTACCAAAGGTGTGCCCCTAAAAAAAATTTTTGCCAGTTTTGTGACACAAAAAATGTGATAGTTTGGCGGATTTACTCATATATACATCCGACTGTTTCGGATTCATCGTTAAATAAAAGCTAATGAAATTCAGAATAATAATCTTAAGGTACAAAGGTCAAAAGCATATTTTCAGAAACGACAGCAGAAAATGCTTTAAATTACGGAAGTTATCAATATTGCATTTCAATATAATCAGGCATTTTCAATCGGCAGCCATTTTCCGAATCGGAAAAAAGATAATTTATTTATAGACGACCTTGTAGCAAGCTAATTCATATTATCAACGTAATGTTAATTTCTTCGAAACACTCGCATATCAAACGAAACTCAATTCGAATAAATGGAGGGACTTCGAGAGCGCGCCACCTGTAAAACCGCAGTGGAAAAGGCGCGCTCGCGCTTGAGCTTGATCAACGTATAATACCTATACCTGCATTACTATATATACTTCACGTGCGAGAGAAAAGGATAAAGCTATTATATACATAACTACACAGCTGGTGCGTGTTCTACTACACGTAATAAACATCGCGTACATTACGCTCGCGCCGCTGCCTCTCAATTGTCAGTCCGGGGAGTATATAGTAGCGCGCGCGTGATAGCAATGCTGCTGCGGTAGTCTAGAATTTTTCGTGATAAAAAAAAGGCAAAACAACGATCGAGTCAAGGTGTGTGTACACGCGCTTGCGAAAAGGGCCTTGCGCGATATGACGTCGTGGGCGGGGCATGAGCCTATCAGCTTGAGACTTGGCATTGCGCCTTCAAAATATAAAACAGTCCGCTGCGGGCCGCAGGCAGTGTCCGACGGTACACACGCGATGATGAATCAATCGCGCCGCACGCAGTAGTGGCAATAAAATAATATATACCTACGATACTACGGGAATTAGGCCTTTGTCGCGATTGTGTTGTGTATAACTGTATAGCGCGTTTATCTCTCGCAGAGCGAGTCCGAAACCGCTTCTATGCTTACTCGCCATTATCGGGCAACAAGTATAGATATTACAAGTATTGCGCGTGAGCTTGGCTGCGGTGCGGTGTCGCGAGCGCGTTGAATGCTTTGTTTGGCTGGGTGCGGGACTGCGGTGTCATGTTTTGGGAACGGAGGTGGAGAGCAGCAGCGTGCGCGCGCGAGCAGTACTAGTTTGTCTTCTGGAAGTGCAGATGATCAGTCGGAGAGTTGATTGGCTACACTTTGGAGTAAAATAGGCTACGCAGAGTGGGCTCTCGATGCCTTATCAGCTTGTTCAAATATGAGGAATGTCCTATTCATCGAGCATGTTAGGCAGGGATTAAGCACATAACATTCAGAAATTGTAGTCAAGACTTTGACTGCTACGGAAATCCAAAATTTATTAGAGTGATTAACATAGGGTAATAAACTTTCTTTGTAAATATAATTGGATTGGTATTGAAGGTTTTTGTTTATACGGTTATTTTATAAGTTTCTGTTTTATAGATATTTTATTATACCTTTCAAGAGATTTATTTTATCATATACAATGTCAAATAAATCATAATTAAGAGATTGATTAAATTAACCAATTGACATTTATGTAAATAGTTTATACTAAGAATAACTAACATCCTGTTTTATTGCTTTGCTTACAGGCATTGAAAAGATGCATGGCATTAGGAGAGTAGTCACTTTTTGCATCCTCACTACAGTGCTTCCAACAGTGTTACTTGTAGTTCCTTTATACCTACGCCACAGCATCTACGCAGATGTACAGTTCGCAGTGACAGAATCTGACATTGTAGAGATTACTGATGGCATTTCTCCAATATTTTGCTCTGTACGATTTGAATCTTTTAAATACAGAAGTGTGAGCTTGACAATATTCAAAATTTAGAAGCTTATTTCACTGATGAAATACATTTGATAATTTTAACCTCATATTTTAAGTACAATACTCTAATTTTTGAATAATGTGAAATCATAACTCTTCAATAATTTATACATGTTGTTTAAAAGAATTTAATATTACAATATATATTTGATTGCAGGAACATACTTTGAAAATGAATGAGACTTTTAATGCATTTCAAGTATCTCGAAGACCAGAAAAGACTTCCTATCGGAAACACATAAGACTGAAAAAGAGTATGACATTGCCAGATGATACTTTGGAATATTGGGGTTTTTATCTTCTAAAAGGAGCAACTGTTGCATTATCTGTTTGTTCAAGGTATTTTAAAGTAAACTTGTATTGCAAATGTATTAAATTATGCAATTTCATCAATTTAATTTATATCTCTTGAAGGTTTGAAGGATCAACATTACTTGTTGTGAAAGGAGAAAGAAGTTTAAGAACTTGTGGCATGTTGGATCACAATAAAAATAAAGCCAAAGCAACAGGGATATATCTTCCTGAAGCTGATCAGCAGGTACAAATTTATTTTGTTTTATGTCACAATTACTTTGCATCAATTATTATCATGAAAAATTCTTTTTACAGGTAAAAGTGACATTTGAGTCCAATGCTCAAGAAATTCATTCTAATGAATTTATTCCCACTACTCATAACAAAGAATCTCATCACAGCAGCCATGTAAATACCCCTGAGGAAAAATTAGTAAAAGTTAAGAAAAATACAATAAAAACATCACATACATCAAACACAGAAATAAATAAAAATGCAAGTACAAGTACAGAGAAACTGGAAGAAATTCTAGATGAAGACAAGGAATTAGAGGCCTTATTCAATACAGCAGAAGGATATGTAAATAAGCATGTAAATCATAAATTAGATGAACAAAACTCTACCGACAAATCAAGACATTTAAAGAGGAGAATGACGCGATTACATAAATTAGAAAATGAATCCAATAATGATCACAATGACAATATCAATGAAGATGATAGCCACATTAAATCAATTATTCATCGAAGAAAGCACCGAAAGAATTTAGAGAATAGGAGAAAACTTTCTGAGAAGCAAAAAGAACGTGTCAAATTATTGGAACAAGAATTAGGTTTAGATCATGAAAATACTGAAAAAGAGGAAGACAATCATGCAATGGAACAAGACTTTGAAGGAACAAAAATGAGACATAAAAGGAGTCAACAACCAATCAAACCAGAATTGTTAGATAGAGGTATCAGGCATGGAGGAAATGCAAAAAATCTTATAGATAGTGATTCCTCAGTATCAAGTTTTGAGAATGGTTTACTTAATTGCTATGAGGGTAATGTCTTATTGCGACATGAATTCAATTCATCAAGAGAATGCTCAGATGTAAGTTATTTATTAAATGGAAATAAGCATATGCAAACTATTCATGAAGTAGCAGAAGATGGATATTATTATTATATATTCTACAGTGACAATGATATTGTTTCTAATGACATTCATGCCGTTTTTGAAATTTATAAACCAACCTTGCAGTATGAAAATGTCACAAAAGCTTGCATCAATAAAACGGAATGCAGCTTTCCCTTGCCCATAACTTCCATTGATAGAGTTATTGTTGAAGTACCAACTAAAGATGGTATTGATCACGAAATCGATGATATTTCTGTTCTGGTCTCAGTTTGTGTTCCGCGAATGGGCATTTACGTTATTTTCCCGATTGCAGTATTGTTTCTCGTACTTGGTTGTGCGTTCATGTAAATACTTAAATAATCACGTAAAAAATGTGAACATGATAATAAGTTTTAATTATTTCTTAAGCAAAGCGATATTAAGTGATATATTATATATTTTTTATGCATATAATAGTACAAAACAACTCAAGTCATGTGTATGTACACACGATAAAGGACAATTGTTGTTCATATACAAATCATAGATACGTATTTTAATAATTATATATACATAGTATAACGGCTAGTTTTATAAAAATGTTTTTATTGTAATATATAGGTGTTATAAATGTGCTCAAGTTTTATTTTGAACTAAAAAATACAATTTTTTATACAAAAAAAAAAAAAAAAAATTAACGGAAGATTCATTTAACTTAAATCACAAATCATCACGATTTTACTTTTCCAATCATTCAAATTCAATTTATTTTTTTTTTATTCTATCCGCGCGTTTTCTGATAAAACGAGTCATCGATATGAGTGAGCCGTCAACTGTTTGGAATCGCCGGTACGTGCCGGCTTTTTCGGGCTACGGCTAAGTTCGCGACGATGAGGTGTGCCTCATCGCGTGTAAACAAACGTCGAAGATACGTAAACTCCTGTGTGCGTCTCATTCAATCAACATATTTCTGCGGATATACAACGATCAAAAATTTAAACTGTGATTAAAGCTTTTATACGAGCGTGCGAGAAAATATCGCTGGCCGCTCGCCATCATGCGTCTAAAGCGACGAGGCTCATCAGTATCCGGTACGCTGTTGGTCGGTTCGCGCGTCCTCGTGCTCGCTACTGATAGACGGAAATTGAAAAGTATAAATTAAAAGAAGAAAAAAAGATTCGTTCGTGCATTCAACGCGAGGATATATAAATTCGAGGCTGTGGATTAAAAAATCAGGTTTCACGAACGTATAAGAAAAGAGGAAAGACTTGGAAAGTGTCAAGAAAAAACGTATGTTTATGAATAAGCAAATAAATAACGGCTTTTCGTATAAGCTATAAATTTCTTATTAACGTATTTCTCAGTGGAACGCACTTTCCTCGTGTGCAATTTATATCTTTTATGATTATTATTTAGTCTCTGAATTGCAGCTTGCGGCTGTTCGTTATAATATTTATAAGAATAAATTTCAATTGCAAATAAAGTTTTAATTTCTTGAACCATCGGTATCATTATCTATTCGTAAAAATTTTCAAGAGTACGTTAAAAGTACAATATAACGCCTAATTGTGTGCAACCCCGTACTTATTACGTATGGAGCTGTACATTATAAGTACCTATAAGTATTTTCTACAAATACTTTTTAGAATAAATCTTTGAAAACTGCATTACATTTTGAATTTTCGAAACTTTTAGTCTATTATTTGAGATCGCAACGGAAAATAAAATTCCCATAAGCCGCGAATTCGAAGCAATCGAAACACGGACGAGACTTTGATCCGCTTTCGCGCAGTGCCGGTTATGCACAGATTCTATTGGTGACGACCTTTATACGCGAAAGGAAACCTTGTACGAGAGAACCTTGACGAGTCTTATACACGTATATTCGCAATTAACTCGTTTTAGCAGGTAAGATCAAGAGAATATAATAAGCGAGCGCGGAAGTTTCAGTGTCGCGACGACGATAAAAAAAGAAGTAATTATTAACGAAGATGATGCTTTTAAATCTTGCAGAGTGACTTCGTGAAACCTTATTTTTTTAATCTACCTCTCGAAATTTGGGAAGAATACATGCGAAATTGAAGAAAAAAGAAAAAAAAGAAAAAACAAAAAGAAAGTGAAATTTGAGTTAAGATATTACAACACGGATTAAACGTTTGTATTTCCCGCCGTCTAACAACACCATCCAACACCGCCTCCACGAAGCTTCTTCGTATCTTGGTAACTCCACAAAATCTCTCCAAATCTTATCGCTACATCGACGATCCTATCCTAAAATCATCCTCGCAATTTACCCTTCTCACCCACCACCCAACCGGCGTACCCAGTTCGCAACCGGGATCCCAAAACCTCTCCCAAAAAAGCCCGCGCGGCGCGGGCACCAAGGAGTCGCTGATCGCGCTCACCACGTACCATATCCAGACGGCAGCACCTGCTTAACGCGCGGTTGTAAAGGTGCGCCCCCTAGCGGCGTTCGGAGGCGCGGCCGCTGGTGACGCAATAGGAACTCGTCCTTTTCGTCGCGCTACCGTGAGCGGAACATGTCGTATACGTCTGAAAGAAGGTAAGTGCATTGTGTTATCATGGCCAAATGGCCATTATTAATCGCGCCGCATGTTCCTGACCTCGCGCTGGACCGGCACACGTGCGGGTGGCAATCCGGGACGTCAGGGTGGGCGTGCAAGTGCCCGGAAAAGTGTCTCGTGCGCGCGCGACTCGTCGTCCGCGCGGCATGGCCAACATGGCGTGCTGCTGCTGCTGCGCGCGCGCGTGTGTGCGGGATCGAACGCGCGCCGACGACGACGCTTCTTTCTTTTTTTTCTCTCCGCTCCTTTTTCCCTACTACATGTGCATACGATGATGACGCGCGTGTGTGTACGGCTAGTTGCGACCCTCAGCTATTTTGTTCTATCGTCATTTTCGCGGGAGGAGAGGTGTGCGCGAACGGGGAAAGCGCGTGTGTCAGCAGCGCCAGCCGAGGGGTGGTATGCAGCGTGTATATGTATGGAGTGATAGGAGGCAACGCCGCGCGACGTGCCTAACCTCACTTTCGAGATCTACTCGTTTTAGTAACGGTGCATGCGTCGCTTAATAAGCGTTTTCCCAAACGAACACTGCTACAGAGTCTTATAATGAGAAACGCGCGCGTGCATTGGCGTGAACCACCAGTGGAATTTGCCGGCGTGTACATACTCCCACGCCCCGCGCCTACGTGCACGCATGCATGCACGCCGCCTTCATGGGCCACGTTTTCCGGCGTCGAACGTAGACCTGCCCTCTCCGCTCGCATGGCGAAAAATTTTGTCAAGGCGGGTTTTGGCTTTTCTCGTTCTCGAAATTTCGGTCTTATACCTGGGATGTTATTGGCCCTTCGTCAATGCTAAATATTATACCATTCTGCTAAAACTTTCTCTTCTCGCTTCGGCTTTTGCAAACTATAAAAGCTTTTCCCATATAATCGGCTTTTCGACCCACGTCTCCAGGGGTTCTTCCCATAAAACTGCTCCAGTGTGTATACCTACGCCAGCACGCTTCCTAAGTATACAGGAATGCCGCCATGCTCTCTTTCTCAAACACGCGCGTGACTCACTGTCAAAGCGCGTCCTTCTCTATCCATTTCCATCGTCCCGTTTTTTTTCCGCTCTTTTTCCATCTCCTCAGCTCGCGCTCTCGTGCACACGCGCATGATGCATGTGCAGCGGCGGCGACTTTCTCGCTCTTTTCGTGACGAGATCGGCGGTATAGCGGCCGACCTTCGCGCGCTCGTTCTCTTTCCTGCTATATAACAGTGCTGTAGAGAGGAGAGGAGAGGTATGCGAGGGGTGCCCTCCTCCTTCTCCTGCTGTGCGGCACACTTATGCATGTACGTAGGTATATAGCTGGTGTATGGCTATAGTAGCCTATAAGTATATAAATGTATGAAGCTCTCTATCCCTCTCTCTCTCTAGAAACAGGTGTCCGGCGTGCAGCCGCCCCTGGAACGATAACGCGCGCGCGTCACCGTCGTCGTCGTTTAAAGAGACCGCCGATGACGTGCGCACGTCATGCATAAGTAGCCAATAAGCAAAATAGTTAAGAATTGAGCAGCATAGGTAGTTTGCCGTTCACGAGAAACTACACGAACTTGGCGCGCGTGGTGTAATTTTAGATTACACTCGATTCACCGATGTTTAATTCGGGATGCCTGCGTATACGGGCTGGCAGACGGTATATATCGCGAACGGAACACTGGCCAAACACGTGCCGGTGCGTGGATTTGCGCTGGAGTGTCTGTGCGTAGAATACTAATATGGATGAATGTGAGCGTGTGTACAGACGTCGATCGGACGGCGAGATTTTTCGAATTTTATTGTTGGTCGACGTTTTATCTCTAGCGAGGCTTATGCGTGCGCATGTATATGTGCCAGAGAAATAGCACGCGTCGATGTGTGGGAGAGTTGCCTCGTAATCGTTAAAGTGAATTTTCGTTGTTTACTGGAGTACGCGGCTTGCTGATTGTTTCGTCTTATTTTGTAATCTGATACCGGATGTACGTTCAGTTATCTTTTTGACGTAGTAAATAGAGAGAACAAAGGATGTATGTAAAAATTTTTTTTGAAAATTCGATGGGAAGTAGGAAAGTCGAAATTCAGGTTTCTGAATTTTGGATCGGAATTGGTATTTTCCTGATGTATTTTTCAAAGGAAACCGTTGAAATTTACTTTAAACGTTCGTCAATTTAAATAACTTCAACTTTGTTATCGAGGTCATGACTGAATTGTTGAAATTTCGGACTTCTTATGTAAAGGAATTTCTTCATTTTATCAAACTGCAGTTTTGTTGAAAGATACCACAAAGTTTTTTAAAAACATTATTATTACGGAGTCATGTTCACTGTTCGTTTGCGTTTTTACTTTTTATTGCATAAAATAAAGCTGAACCGTAATACTGACAATTTTTGCTCTTTGCACGTAACTTATTTCTATTTTGCAAAACGTTTTCTTACGTTTCAAGTTCCAAAGCCATTCTACTTTTTATTTAGTTTAAATGGTGAAAAATCGGCGTTTTCTTGCCATATTAAGCTTTTATTATAATATTCCAGGTAAAGAGTTTTACTGCTTGTTTTT
This sequence comes from Torymus auratus, assembly GCA_900474315.1. NCBI lineage: Eukaryota > Metazoa > Arthropoda > Insecta > Hymenoptera > Torymidae > Torymus > Torymus auratus. The sequence goes on along the minus strand of UXGD01003203.1, from coordinate 12,235 downwards.
AAATGAATAAAAAAATATTGCTACAGCTGTTTTTAAAATCCATAAAACGTTTTTAGTATCATTTTCATTTTGGAGTTTTGCAGTACTCCAAGCTATTATTACAGTTTTTATCGTTTTTCAAATTGGAGCATTATGAATGCGTTATAAATAAAGCAATATCATACGTTCATAATTCTATAAAAATTATTTTATCAAAATTATTTTCTATGTAATTCAAACTATTCTGTACCTTGGTTTCAATAGTGTCAAGTTTATTATGGCCTTTATTTCCTTGCCAAAAAGCTAGTATTCGATGTCAAAACTGAGTATAGTGTAGCGGAAAATTGATCAATTTTTAGTCTGAACGATTTATGCAAAACTATAATTCAAATGTAAATAACACAAATTTAAACTGAGTTTTATTACCAGGAACGTCCTCAACTATGTTTTACATGTAAAATAAAATGCATACAGTTCAGTAATTATTCGCTCTTAAAAATAAATTAACCACGCAAACATCGTTCAATACAATGCAAAACACTGTTCAAAGTTTTCAAGTCGTTTTCTTATGAATGAACTCTCAGATAACTTTGAACTATCTCTCTCTTTAATGGGCCATTTCGTCGAATTCGTCACCATTCGTCATTTTCCTAATCAACAATTATTATCTACGCTAAACATTTAAAACTCCATTAATTCGCTATTACTTCTGAACCAATATACTCTCGATACGAGACATACCGTTGTTTCTCGACTATTTCAATCCACTTAGCCGGCGTTGTCTGTCTCTCTCGCACGTGAAACCTTGATCGATTCATTACGAATTATCGCTATAGATATAGGTATATACATTATTAGCCTCGACCAAACACAACAGCTGCACGCGCGCGCTCTCGGAAAACCTCGCCGACAACAGGATTTGCATCCACCGATCCGAAACCTCCAAAACGGGAAATCTCTCGCGTCAGCCATTACTGACTCATTTAAACCAAATATGTGCATATTATATATACATAGATATATCTCATATCAGACGACTCTTTCTCTCTCGGGCTAACATCTTTATCTCTTTCTCTCTCTTTTTGCCCCGTGTGTGCGTGCGTTGCACCACATTAAGCAAAATAATCAATATACACGGGCGTACGCGCGCGCATGTGTGTGTATGTCTGTCTCTGGGCCGCTGTGACGCTCACGCCGGCCAACGCTCTTTCCTCCGCCTCTCGTATTTTACCTGAGCCCTCATGGTAAATCTTCACTCTTGCCAGGCTAAAAATTCGGAACGGCGTTTCCTCATCTTCTCCTACTTTTACAGCTGCAGTTTAGCCAGATGTAAAGGCCCAGGTATACAAAATTTTCTCTTCCTACGCGTAGCGTCGGGACATGCGGAGCAGCTGCCCTTCGGGAAAGCGTCGTCTCTCCCTCTCCCATTCTTCCCCTCGTGAACACGATGGGGGCGGCGGGAAAGTCAGAGAGAGAAAGAGAGAGAGGAGAATATAGGAGGCGCTACACGCACGCGGAGGTGGCGCGCGGCGATGACGCGCTCTTTATTCGGAAGTGAACTCATCGGGAGCCCCCGCCGCGCGACCGACCGACCGCCGCCGCCGCCGTTTCTCTCTATAAGACTTACCGCCGCCGTGCCCATACCTTAGTCTATCCCAAGTGAACGTTCTCTCTCTCTACGTACCCTGCTGTGCGCAGATCACGTGATTTTCCACCACTCTCTTTCACTTTATTATATCTATACCTACCTCTCCTTCTCTGGCTCTTTCGCAAACGCTAGTATATCCCCTCGTCTGCCATTAGCCGCGTGTGCAAACGCCGCCGTTGCCGACGAACCTCGATCGTCGTCGTCTATTGCAGCAAGCTCGTAGCAAGCAGCAGCTCATCGTCTCGCTCATTCGGTCGAGCGACACTGTAGTGATCGCTCGTGCCCCCTTCCCTCTCTCTACCTACCTATCTCTTGGAGTTGTTCAGTGTGACCGAGTGTTTGGTGGAAAAGTTTTTGGATAGTCTCGTCGTTTTAGTGATTGTGTGAAAGACTCTGCTGTGCTGTTGTTACTCAAGTGCCGTGCACGTGAAGGTGTTGCTCGACGGTGTATTACACGCGAGCACAACGTACCTGCAAAGGAAACGCTTTGATATCTGGATCTTCGATATAACGTAACCCGCACACCGACTAATCCAATATGGATGACAAGTAAATATCGCCGCTTTTTTCCAGTCATTTTTTTCCTCGTCTTATAATAATTAAAATTGCTTCGATCTATCGTGCTCGCCCGATCTTGTTCGTATTCTTCTCTAGCATGCTCTCTCGTGTCTTTTTTGTGGTTAGCTCTCGTGCGCTGGCGCGGCGCGCGCGCGCGCTCTCGTTCGCAACGTTTTGCAATCGTCGTGCCGAGAGGGCTTTATCATCGCGGAGCTCGCGTAGCCGTGACGCAGCGGATTTTTTCGTGTGCTCGTGTATTTCCCCAATGTTTAAGCAGTAGTAGCAGCTATTCGAATGATTTCCCCCTTGGCATTTTCCCCCCTTGACACGGGTGATGTGTGTGCTTACCCACACCCGCGCGTCATGCTGCATGGGCTGACCCTCTCCGGGGACTAGCTAGTAGGTGAGCAGTAGGCGCCCGAATCTCGCCGCTCGCCACCCCGATCTGCTGCCATTTTACGAGGCGCGCTCTCGCTACTTGTGCGCGCGAGAGGCCGCGTAACATCTGTTTTATTTTCGTCGTAGCCCCGCACGCGCGCTGCACACGTTCCTTGACCGTGAACACACGCGCGCTCGCTCGCTTGAGCCTATAGAAAAGCAGGTCGCGCGTCGTCGGCGTGATTATAGTAAGCTCGTAAATGATCGCGGGAGAAAGATCGTGTGTATAACTATATAAAGTGGATGAGGAAAGACAAGCATGATTTACTAATAATGATCGTCTCGTTTGTTTTGCAGAACTGATGAGACCTGGGCGGCAGAGAAAAATGGCCCAAGCGATGGAGAACAATCTGTCTACCAGGGACCCCCTGGAATGGACCCGGACGGTGTCATTGAATCCAACTGGGATGTTGTGAGTAGACTTTTTAGAAACGTTTTGTTTACATACACAGTTCCGTGTGTTTTTGTTTAGGTCATTTAAAGAGCTGTGCCTTGTTTTTCTTCTCAGGTCGTGGACAACTTTGATGATATGCAACTGAAGGAGGAGCTCCTCCGTGGTATCTATGCTTATGGTTTTGAGAAACCTTCTGCCATTCAGCAACGTGCTATTTTGCCGTGTGTGAAAGGTCATGATGTTATTGCCCAAGCCCAGTCAGGTGAGATTTGCACACTTATTTTTTATTTATTTTTTATTTTAAATAATGTAGAGGAATACTTTGTAATCTCAAATTCTTCATTGCAATACTTTTATAAACACATTTTCAAAATTTTTAATTCTATTTTACAATTCTTTGATTATAACAAATTTATTTTAAGTAATACTTTCATAACGTTGAAGTATAATTTCCATAACTTTTTATTCTAATTCACATTTATTTTCAAATTATAGGTACTGGAAAGACTGCAACATTCTCAATCTCTATTCTGCAGAAGATTGATACTAACATTAATGAATGCCAGGCTTTGATTCTTGCTCCAACCCGTGAATTGGCCCAGCAGGTAATTTAAATAGAATTTTGTTAATAGAACGATTTTCTGCAATGATTAATCATCAAATTTATTCTAATTCGTTTGGTTTAAGTATTTGTAATAATTCTCTAATTTAATTTTTTTTTTTTTTGCAGATTCAAAAAGTAGTTATTGCTTTGGGTGATTTCATGCGCGCGCAATGCCACGCATGCATTGGTGGAACGAATGTCCGTGAAGACATGAGACGATTGGACACGGGTGTCCACGTTGTTGTGGGTACTCCTGGTCGTGTATACGACATGATTAGCCGACGTGCATTGAGAGCAAACACTATTAAGCTGTTTGTTTTGGACGAAGCTGACGAGATGCTTTCTCGTGGTTTCAAGGATCAAATTTACGACGTTTTCAAGCTATTGCCAAATGAAGTGCAGGTAAGCACATCAGTGAAACTTTAATGAATATTTTACCACTAGCAATTAAATTGCAAACGAAATTTATACTTTTAGAATGTAGAAAATTACATACATATTAGTTATTTTAGTTGATAAAGAAGTATTTAGTTTTAGTTTTAGTAATATGTCTATGTTATCTAAAACCTTGAATTATTTTATCACATTGAAACATTGTTATGTAACTTGTACTTCAAGATTGCAAACATTTATTATTTGTAATTATTAATTTAATAATTGTAAGTAACTAGTTAACGTATTCTTACCAACACTGGATTTAAGGTATTATGAATATTCAATGATAAAAATCATTAAAGAATGTAAATTATGGTGCGATTATGAAAAATATGATGTAAGAGTTTGTCTCAAGGTCTGAAGTTGTTTGAAGCGTTTCTAAATTTCTCTTATTTCTTGTAATACGAAAATAAATTAAACAAATTTACATAATTTTTTATTTGTGGTAACATATAATTAATTCTTTACAGGTCATTCTCTTGTCGGCTACTATGCCCGCTGATGTCTTGGAAGTATCCAAGTGCTTCATGCGCGAGCCCGTTCGCATTCTCGTCAAGAAGGAAGAGCTTACCCTTGAGGGTATCAAGCAATTCTATATCAACATCGAGCGTGAGGATTGGAAGCTCGACACTCTTTGCGACTTGTACGATACCTTGAGTATCACTCAGGCTGTCATTTTCTGTAACACCAGACGCAAGGTCGACTGGCTTACCGATAGCATGAGCGCTAAGGACTTCACTGTCTCGGCTATGCACGGAGACATGGAGCAACGCGAACGTGACCTCATTATGAGGCAGTTCCGTACTGGATCTTCCCGTGTTTTGATTACCACTGATCTTCTTGCTCGTGGTATTGATGTACAGCAGGTCTCTCTGGTTATAAACTATGATCTGCCCTCAAATCGTGAAAACTACATTCACAGGTAATTTAATGATTTTTTTTTTTTTTTTTTACCATATTTATAGTTTTCTCTACTTTTTCCAAGATCTAGAGTTTTTAAACATTACCAAAATTTAATCATTAATATATTTTTTTTTCCACTTGTTTTACAGAATTGGACGTGGTGGTCGTTTCGGTCGTAAGGGTGTTGCTATTAACTTTGTTACGGCTGATGATAAGAGAATACTTAAAGATATTGAGCAGTTTTATAACACAAGAATTGAGGAGATGCCCATGAACGTCGCTGATTTGATCTAAGTCCCCGACATTTGCAGAATCATTATAATAAAAAGAAAATAAACGTAAGTGAAAATAAGGAGCTCTCAGCCGATCTTTCATGGTGTGTGAGTATAATAATACTGAGTGAGTTCGTGAAAAACCAATATCGCTTGTGTAAAAGCGCGAATTTATCACGGATAATTCCAACGATTCTTATCTGAATTGATTTTGTTTTATAACAGTAGACCACGATAGGTAAAGAAGCAATTGACTTACCTGTTGTATTGCAAAGGTTATTATTACGTCTATTGAAAATAATTACTCCAAATACTATTATAATTATAATTATTACTATTATATTAATTAAAATTAGTGTTAACACTGGCTAGAATCATTGCAAAGCGACTGAAGCGTTTGTAAGACGCGGTAGGCGCGCGCGCGTGGCCCGAGTTGTACTCGGTGGGCCCGCGACTGCACCAACTACCGGTTTAGGAAATGAATTTCATTTACTTGAAGATAGTCGATTTTTTCACGCTCACTGTAATCATAATTGTTTCTCCATGGGAGACGATGCCTCTCCTTTCGCTTTTATTGATTTCTTCTTCGACCTCAACGCATGAAACTATGAAATATTCGCACACCGACTTTCGATTAACGTGTCATTACAACAATTATTATTTCTTTTCGATGTTTTTAATTCCAAGACTGCGATTCGTTTGTCTATACAAAGGTTTAGTTGGCTATTGGAAAGGCTATTATAACCACAAACGATCGCGAAGGAGATGTATTACGAGAGCTTAGACTAATTATATCAATTTTTGTACATTATATATCATCTTTAATAAAACCTTATCTACCATTTTATTTTCTTGTGAAAAAGGATTGAATAAAATGTGTTCAATAATCATCTATATTAAAGCCTTCATTCATTTTTTATTTCCAAACAATGCTTTTCCGAACCAATTTATACCACTGTGTGGACAAACTACCATGCTGAATCTTGTGTAAAACAAAAATTAACTACAGTAAAAAAACTGACGAGAACGGTATTTGTATCTCTCTTTCTTTCTTTTGCTATGCCGATCTTTAATATACACAAATAAAAATATCATTTTCGCGTAAAAAGATGCAAATGTTTTTACGGTTATTTTGTATTTGTATTTCCAGGCATTTGGCAGCCACACGAATGGGCAGAATATTTTTGGAAATAAAGACCAAATTTCCGATTGAACATGCACACTCGTGAATCGATCACCCTTCTAAAAATCCTGTAAATCTTGCAAAACAAATTTATACAAAACTTTTACAGCACACACACTTCCTCACATTGAAAGCAACTGCAGTTGTTTTATTGTTACTTTTTTTTAAAGATCATGGATAAAACAAATCGTTTTATACTTTATTAATAAAAACATGCCAATTTATTATGAATCGTGTATTCTGTATTTTATTGAATTATTTCCTTATAAGTATTTATTTCGAGATTAAGAATGCAATATTTTGTACTTGGTCTCTCCAACCGTATAGTTAAGGGAATGTGTAAATAATTCTTTCCGGGAAAAGAACTTTTCTAGAAGGTCTTGCATAAAACGATCACACGACGTATAGATAAGAAAATAGAGAGATAAAAATAACGTTACTGAAGAGGGTAGCGTTGTATACAGTTATATTGCTTTACGTGTAAAGCTTTTGGTTTCGTTTTATTATTTATTTTTTTCTTTGATTATTACACTCGATTACCTTTCTCTCTTGTACTTATATCGAATGTTGTACTTGTCGGCGAGAAAGAAACGGCAGAAGTGAAAGGAGGTCTGAAAAAAATTAGCTCACAACAGAACCGGCTATAGTTAAATGATTTGTCCAAAATGTGTGCATAATCGTTTTTTCTTTTTTCATAGTTAGGTAGTTAGATAGACAATTGTCAACTGTTAAGCTGTACTCCGTCAGCCCCAAAGATCAATGCTTCCGATCTAATTGTACATCACTTATATTATTTACATGCTGGTGAAAAATAGTAATTTAAAGTTCTGCACATATTGTCCGAGAAAAATTATATGAATTAATTTTGCTCCTTGTAACAGTTTCGAATCGTGAATAAAAGAAAAATGGACAAGAGCATATGTACCGCTTCTTTTTAGGTAACAAGTTTCACAAGTCTGGGATCTACGTTTTTATAAGAAATTAGTTAATTTGTCAAGGCTGTTTATGTCTGTCACACATTGAGATTTTTATGAGTAAACTCGTTTACTTTTTTTGATGAAAATAAAACTTCGTTTAAAAAATGTACTGAGATTGTGCAACTAATGTGTTCAATAGAGAAAAAAAGAAATAAACTGCTACAAAAAAGCTGGAAAGATGATATGAACGTATAGGACTTTTCTTGTCTCCTTGCATTCGAAGAATGCTATAGACGTATAGGTGGAATTGACGTATTTCAGTATTGAAAATTCCTTGAAACCTTTTTCTATTATATTGTAAACATAGGTCCAGGACCATTGTGAAAGAATATGGGAGAGTTGGGTACCGGATATTTAAGCATTTGCTATGTTTTTACATCTTAAAAAAACTATAACGTGTACATTCTGAATAATGTAGACAAATATGTGCGAATAAATATTTATTCATGGAAATAAAGTGTCCTCCAGTTTTTTAAGTGTACTCCAGCAGACTTTTAAAAGATGACAAATTCAAACGGGAAATAAATAGATCTTTTATTAGTTTAGAATTTGTTGTTTTATTGTTTTACGTATTTCATATATGTATATATATATAGATATATCAATTTTTACAATTCTTTTTACACGAAATAAAATAGGATTACTTATTTTACATATACACAACAATCGATAAATATGGAATGTCAAATTGCAGGGTATTGCACTCGGATTGATATGTCGGTAATATTTTGCGCGACACTGCTCACTTATTATAACTCTTAATTTTATCAGAAAAATATATTGAATCACGATCGATAAACTATATTGCTTTCAACAGTTATATATATATATATACTTTTGAAATTTGTATACACATACATACATTCAGGGTTCAAAGTCTAAATTTACGGAAGTCAAGTAACTATGGAAGAGAGTCTGTACGTATATATAACAAGTTTTTGACTTATCAATTTCATTTTTTTTTGTATTATTACTTACACTTTGAACCCATTTTTATGTTTATAACTACGAGTATTACATCTTCACATTCTTATAGATAATTTTGAAATGGGTGTTGGAATTCTCTGTGCCAGACAGAGCGAACACACTCACGTAATATTTAATCGTCCATCGTTATTTTTTCTTTTAATATATGATCATAAATTCCCTAAAAGAAATTATTTTAAATTAGAAAAATAATTAATTTAATATTTCGAGGTCACATTTGATCTCTAAAAAATGTCGGGAACTAACCATTACTGTCGTAAAAGCGTATCCAATGTCTCCATTCATTAGGTAAGATTCCATAAAGTCTTGTATGAAATGTATTTCACTGCCAAGCTGCAAAACGCTCGCTCGAACAACAACGAAATAAAATATTGGTATTAACTCATCGGCAGGTAATTTGTAATTTTCCATTAATCTTTTTTGTATGGCCTGAAATATTTAAAATAGCAGCAGTTGATAATGGTATTTTAAATTTAAATTTTTTAAACTAAAGTAAGTATGGAAGAATAAAATGAAAACTATACCTGTTCAATTTGGTTATGCGTATTTCTAATGACAATTAATTTTTCTACCGCGGAGAATGTTGTTTTTAACTGTTGTAGTGATTCAATTGCTTCGTTGAGAAACGTGTCATTCTCGGATGTGTCAAAATTTTTCCAAAATTTCCTAAAGAAAAAAGACGTTATTAATATTGACTTAAAGTGGTGCAATCAATCGAAAACAAAGATAAAGAAAGCTTACTGGTCAATGCCTAAGAAGGCTAATAACGTATTGTTAGGTTGCTTGTTCCATTTTATAAGTCGCTCCCAGTAAGCATCGTCGGTCTTTTTATTGTGAAGAGCATACAGTACAAATAAGGCTGAATAAACGCGCGGCAGTAAGATTGGGTGAAGTATTGCAGCTGCACTTATCACTTTTCTGAAAATTATAAAGCAATATTTATTCTCCTCTTTTTTAAAAATATTATGTAGAATTATTTTCTTTTCAATAGTTTCAACATTATTTAAATTAGCTTGTTTAGCTTAGTATTTAACTATTTCAATTTAAATTATAATATTGCTCAGCCTTACTCTTCGTTGCACTGGTCGCTTTCATCGTCCTGTGGCTTGAGTATGCACTGCTCGCCTGCTCTAGGCAGCGCCGGGAAGAACAGCGTCACGGCCTCGTATATCCGCCTGGTGATGCTCCTCAGCTCCGAAACAGCGTGCTCCAGCAGCAGGGGATGTACTCGTACTCCGCCATACGTCGCCGTATACACGGCGGAAATGTCATTGAGCAGTGTGCCCAGTGGATGATGCGGGCTCTCGAAGGCTCGCGTCAGGTACTTGTGGATCTGTTCGTACGCCGACAACGTCAGGTTCTCGAAGTACAGGATCTTGTTTAGCTGATCGTTGTGCGCATCCGCTCTCTCCTTGCCGTTCCTTTGGCACAGCGAATTGTTGTTGCTGGAGCTAAAACACTGGCGTTTTTGCCGGCATCGCTGCGACTTGGTGATCAGCGCCGCGACGTTCGACCACAGCCGCTGCGTTTCCAACTGGCGAATGTTAGAGGCTTTGGAATTAGGCGTTGAGTTTGAATCTTGAAGGCCTAGTTGCTGATAAAACTGACGGAAAATTGCCATCCATTTCTGATCGGGCGGTGCGCACAGTTTACCGAAGGAGCTGTAATTTGAGATTCATTCTTGTATTAATAATTTTTCCACACTCCGTGGGCAACCTCACTTTCCACCCGTCGTTTTGAAAAATATTTTTCGATACACGTGCGAGAGATGATTCTCGACTCGTGTAATTGTCACCCTCGCTTCGCTCGGGCGATGAACTCAGACTCTTTCGAGAATCATCTCTTTTACACTAGTATCGAATTGTACTATTATGATATTCTGGTATTCTGAATGGGTCTGAAGTTTGCATCGTTGGAGTGCAACAAAATAATTTTTGAAAATTAATTAAAGTAATTAAGCTGTGGAAATTTCAGCTAAATCTTTGTTATAAAGTTATTTGATACTATAAAACAATAAATCTACACATAAAATTAATATAAATTATTTTAAACTTGAATAAAATCAAATATTTTCTTATTTCGTTGCACTACAACGTTGTAAACTTGAAACCCATTATTCTGAAAGCAAGGACTTATAGTAAAAGAGCTCCAGTAGATTATTGGCCAATTTGAGAATATTTTATAAAAAAAAATTCGTTTTAGTTTTTTTTAGTTTTTTTTACGTTTACTTACGGTGGTTCTGTTTCTTTGTTCTCATCTACTTTATTATTTATGTGAAGTGTGGCCGTTACTTTGACGCCTTCATTCCACGCTCCACTAAAATTTCCTTCTAATGTTTCGTTATTACTAAACGTTAATATTCCTTTTCCTCCAAAAACACCAACTGATTTGAATTCCCCTTCGTAATGAGTTCCATCTTCAAGAACCATAATGCCATGTCCCTGAAATTATAAAATTTAATAAATTGGAATTTATAAAATCAACTATGTGATCGTGCAAAAATATTTTTTCGCGATGTCTGAGTAGTTTAGCTAAATGAATTACCAAAAACACATCCTGAAAAAATGTTCCTTCAAAATATATTCCATCCAATGTGACTATTAATCCATTCCCGTGTTTAGTATTATTATGCCAAGCACCCAAATATTTTTCTCCTAAAATATATTTTATAAAATGAATTTTTATATTTAAACATATCATCATCATAATAATAAAAATTTAAGGAAAAAATAATTACCCGTTTTAATGTCATCCATTACACCATATCCCTGTTTTACACCTGCAAACCATTCACCAATATATACCGAAGCAACTGAAGCCATAAAGTGGCCATCCTTTTTCATCCCGTGTCCGTGCGGTAAACTGTCTTTAAAGTATCCTTCGTAAATATCTCCATTAATGTAGCTAAAGCCATACAAAGAAAAATTAACGATTAAAAATACGAGCTCAAAATAACCTTATATAAAAAAGTATTTTCATTATTATTAAATTTTAACTATTTTTCGTCACTAGTCCGTAGAATATACACGTTAAAAATTCCTCACTTAAACTTCACACATGCATGTGAATTAGTCTTACAAATACGTATATTAAATTTCAATACATGTATATTAATGAATTTTCAAGCACTGTTTTGAATTTAACACATGTACATTAAAACTATTTTAAAACATGCATTTTAAAATTAAAATACGTGTATTAAACATTTTCTCACTTGTGAGTAAAAATTGAAGATGTATATTAAAGTTTCCTTAAACTTAAAAACATTTTCAGTCACATGTATTTAAATTAATAAAGGTATTTTGATTTCAAAATATTCTTTTTTGAAAGATCAATTCACAAATGTGTGAATTCTGAACTACAATACCATTTTGATAAATGAAAATTCAAAATGTTTATCAAAATTTTCTTAAAATTAATAACATTTTTAACGGACCGAGTGCTGCTCGGATCACACGAGGGCGGGAAATCTTATCCGAGTGACGAACTATTTTTTAATATACTTACTACGGACTCATTTGGAAAATCGAATTGTACGGACATCTATATACAAAAATACATTCTTTCCTTTCTTTTTCATTTACATTTTTCAATTTAAAAAAAAAAAAAAAAAAAAAAAAAAAAAAAAATATTTCTAATGCATTATATTGATGTAAGAAACAAGTTTTATAAAATCATCATTAGATTAATTGCCTAATCTTTCGCAGTTCAAAATAATTTAGTATTGCAACAGCAGTTTCTAAGAATTCTTTAATAGGATTACTTCAATTTATTAGCAATTATATATCGACGCCCCCAACGAAGACTAGCACAACTCAGTTTTCTCTGTGTTAATCTCCATAAGGAAAGGCGAGTTG
>UXGD01003202.1:0-21489 GCA_900474315.1 Torymus auratus | reverse complement strand
GCTTTGTATTACGTATATCAAATCAACAACATTATAAATGTGAACATCGTAGTTTTTAATGCTAACGGCATTCTAAAAATCAGCTTTTTTAAACTTTCAGTAACTTATATTTCATTTAAAATACAAAATTTTAATATAATTTGGCTCTGTAGGGAAAGAAAACAATATTCTAAGCGCAGTCCAAGCATAAAATAACATAGAAACTTTAGGAAAATCTTTGACTTTGACGTAAAATCGGTATAAGCTGGATTGTAATTTATTGGAGCGTGAACAGCGCGATAAAAAGAAACTGTAATCGTTAATCCTCTTATATAATTACATAATGTTACAAAAGTGTACCTCTGAATTCTACGAAGTGGCGATATTCAGTAGAATAATTTGATTATAGCCAGACTGAATTCAATCTGGACTAACTCAATTCTCGATATTATATTTTTTAAATAAATTAGTCTTTATTCTCGATTAAAAAAGCTTACACTCAAATTGTCCACGAAAAATTTTTACGTCAAAATAAGCGACAAATCTCGTCTGACTTTTACGACCGACCCCTGATCACTTCTCCATTTCGTAAACCGCATAACTCATAATTGATCTTTATATTCCACGTCCATAGCAACGCGTCCCGAAACCGCCAAAAGTTCGCCTCTAGATTTTAGTGAGCGCTACTAAAGCACCTCTCACCCGGCTGAAATAATGACCCTGTCGTTCCCGTGCGTGCGCTATCTATCCAGCCGAAATTGTCAGGTGCGAAGTGCATTACGCGGTGCGGCCCACTCGAGTTTATTAAGGGGTATCGCGCATCCGTGCGCACACTAACGCGCGTGCTGTTGCATTTTATTATCGCGGATGCGTGCGTGCCTGGGTTAACTGCCGTGAAATTAAGCAGTTGAGCCGGCGCCGGTGATCGGCGGGATTTCGCGGGCTTTTTCGGCCTTATCTCGTCAGAGCCATTAGAAGTTTCGCGCCGTGGCCCCGTTCGGGGAATCGGCCCCGAAAGTCGACTCGTGTGTCGGCCGTTCGCACACACACTCGCACCAGATGAGAATCATTAGCGGAGATTCGTATCATTTAATGAGACATTCGATACGTAGCGACGAGTTGGTGCCGTCGCCGGTGAAATACGATATTGGCTTTTTTATCGGCTGGACGGGGGAGGTCTGTCGGCTTTGAGATTGCGCAGCGCGAGTTTGATGAGATTTTATTGTGTTTGTTTAACGCTCTTTTTGCTTAGGCGATTTTTTAATTAAAATAAAGGAGAAATAGAGTTCCAGGCCAGTCGATTGGATAGCGATGGAGCACGCCTGATATGCATGCAGGATATGAACGTTGACTTTGAACATTTACGTTAAAAAAATTTATTTTACTGGAGATACTAGAACGGTATCATTTTTTTCTCATGAATAATTCATTGTATTGTCGTATATATATACATGAAATGAATTAAAATATGTTAATTTCCCCCACGATCAATATCAAAAACATTGAAATTTTTATCAATAAATTACGTCCCGATACCGGCTATATAAATTACAGTAAAAATGCAAATGAGCCGATAAAAAATAAATTATGCCCACGTTAAAAATATCGATTAACTCCTAAATAACAGGCACGCGGCCACAAACTATATGCTAATGAATCTCAATTTAAATTTCATTAACCCAATTCAATTACCACTTGAAGAAAAATTCTCGCAAAATCAAAACTTTCCTATCGAATATGCAATCATCGTCCTCCCAAAAAAAAGAACCTCCCAACCCCTCCGAGCAAAGTTCACCTCGCGCGCGGCTCGAATTAGCGTCAACAGCGCGGTGTTGACGGGTTGAGAAAAAAAAGCGGGAGGCTCGCGAGCACTCTAGGCAAATCCGCTCGGCTTTGTTACTTTTCCTCTCTCTCTCCCTCTCCCATGAGAGATATACGACGATAGGGTAGTATTGATCATCGGAGCGCGAGCGCGGTACCCGCGCCCTCTTTCCCAGCTGCCGCCGCCGCCCCACTGCATTTTCGCGGGTGGCTCTATATACTATCTCGCTCGCGAAAGAACGCTGGTGCGCCTCTCGAGGACGACTCGTTAATTCAGCCATTATCGTCGCGACAAGTCAAACGCCGCGCGAGAGAGTCTCTTGCTTTTTTCTCGCGCCGATCTGTACAATGGGCCGTCGAACGGAGCGCCGGGAATTCGCTCGATTGTGCAAGAGCGAAGGTCATTAGGATGAAGGGGAGGAGAGTTTATTCAAGGTGGGATATAATTATGAAGGATGATCGAAGTTCGCTCGTTTTGAATCTGCCTAATGGGGCGCGCTTCGTAGACATTGCTTTTTCTTTGTTCTTTTTCAGGATGAGCGATGTACAATACAGCTTGGAAAAATGGCCCTGTTTGAGGTGTGTATTGTTTTTGCCAGTGGGAAGAAAGTGTTTTGTCGATATCAATTAATCTTGGTGGAAATTTATTTACTATATATTAGTTACCACCAATACAGTCAGTTCAAATATTTTCATAATTATTTGCTTTGAGTTATACGGTTTAAAAATTACCGTTCGCATGATAAAATACGTAATCGAAGGTAAATGTTCATTCATCTGAATTTTTTAATAATGTCGCGTTTTAAAAATGTTTTCCCATAGTAAATTTTTAATACATTATATTGCTTAATTTCACGTGAAAGTACACAAGCTCTGGCATATTAAAAAGCACTTATTCAAAGGTAAACATCATACGTGTATTAGCATAAAAAGTTGATACACACAGAGGCACACGCGCTAAAACAATCTCTGATATTTTAAAATTATTCCTCGAATCGGCGCAAACAAAATATTTGCATGCCCTAAAAATCTGCTTTATCCAACGAGAGCGCGGCATCGCCGCCGTTGTCGTTGTATACCTCGCGCTGTAAATATTTTTCCCCGGCGTCGTAAAATGAGCCGCGTGCGCCCAGGGAACGAGAGCAAGCGAGCGCGCGTGTATAGGATTAATAAAATCGCGGCGCATCACGCGATATCCGGAACAATTACGGATATTCCTTCTATTTCTCGCTATAGCCTCGTCGCTCTTTTCTTTTTTATCAACTCGCTAGAGAGGCGACGTCAAGCACGCGGCAAATTGATACTCGTTGACGAGGGGAGCTAGCGAGGCGGGACGCGCGCATCTCGTAAAACAATTTTAAACTCGCCTGCCTCGTCTTATAATCTAGCTCGTTAACTTTTATGAAATTCACGAAGCGCGAGATGTTTTTACTTTTTTTTATTGGCACTCGTTGTAGGCGTTTATGTTGCTCGCGCAGTCGTTTGATATACGAATTATTCATAAAACGATAAAATTTCAAATTATATTAAAAAGTTGTTATTGATATAGTACGGTTTGAAGATACATTAATGGAAGTATTGCGAGGCAAAGAGGCAAGAGCCATTCGATATCTATTTATTTCCTTTGAATATACACGTCAGTGGAACGACAAACAACTCACGTTTTAATCTTCCATGGAGTGCCTCTTACCATGCACCAGTGGATGAGCGACTGCTATGCAAGTGCAAGCAAAGTTCTTTCATACAATTTTGCACGAATCATAAATCTCGCTCTTCCACTCGTCGCGAGTCGAGAAAGTAGCGCATGCAAAGACACGCACGAATGTAATGTTTAGATTCGACAGCCCGTAATAAGGTATCGTGAAATATATTGCGCTGTTATGTAAGGTATTATATTATTCATCCAAGTTTATCTTATCTGTCTCCTTCTCGTTCAAAGTCTGAGAAATTTGAGAAATTTGCGCGCACGATATATATAGCTTCTTTATTTAGATGAGGCACGATATGCTAATTTCGAATATGAAAAGGAGAATGAAAAAGATCGTATCGTACGTGGCTCATTCAGTTTTGATGTTTGTGTGTGCATGCGGATGCATGAGTTTTGAATGTATCTAATAGACATCGTAATAAAACTTTATCATATATACGTGGGTTCTAGATTATAACATGGATACACGTGTATACTGGAATGTAAATATTTTGTATTCGTTACTCGAAAGATAACTTTATATTTTAAATTATTCCATCCTATATCCGATAGAACTTTTAACTAAACGTATAAAAAAGAAAAATTGACATTTCATGCATTTTAAATTCTTGCTTTTAGCATTCGCTTTGAAATGCACGTAACTAAAGTTTATTTCATGAAATATTTGTTTTGATTGATTTAATATAAGTCAATTAAAGAAGTCGTTATTATGAGATAATAATTTTCATGATATGAAGAGCAATATATAAAACTGACAATTAAGTGGACTTTTATTATCATAATTTAATATTATTATCACTTTATCTATCTGGTTATATATCTATTTTTTAGTGAAATGAATAACGAGACATAACCGTCACGACGTAAGAACACCCCGATAAAACAAACGTTTGTGTTCTAAGCGGCTTCCCTTGTACATAGACCATAAAATAATCTGAATCTAACCAAGCGACTAAAAATCTCACAATTATTCCTACATACCCCGGCTTAATTACAAAGGCTTCTCTTCATTACAAATCCAAACTCTATTATCTTTTCCCTTTATACATACGAAACAAAGTCGCAAGCCAAATTACCCATCCGCCCGTATCGCATTTCTAGGTCACACATACACATACTATACCACTGGTTGGAAAGAGAGAGAGAAAAACCACTTTAATCGTCGAAACCATTTTCCCTCCACCATGGTAGGTATAATAAAAAGCGAGAGAGACACCGAGAGCGAGGGACAGGACGTAAAACAAAATGCGGCCCGCGCCCAAGCTAAAGCCCCTAATTAAAACTCGTGGCAGAGCGCCGCTATAGGGTAGGTATACGGGGATTTTACATACATACCCAGCACCGAGATTCGGCATCCGCATATACACTCTCACACATACACACACACGTGTACATCTTCACCCCCTCTCTATCTTGGGCTATACGACGGTGAGCTCGCGCGCACGGGTTCATGCCCTACTTACGGATATCGAACTAGAGCGGCGCCAGGGCCCACACCCACACGAGAGAGAGAGAGAGAGAGAGAGAGAGAGAGAGAGAGAGAGAGAGAGAGAGAGATTCATAGGGTGCACACGCATGCACAGGCGCACGTGCACATCCGAACGCAATTATACACACACAAACGCACACGTGGAAACTTCGAAACGAGTCCGCAAAACTCGGCCTGTTTATTCGCGAACATCCACGTGCGCGCAATATATCCCGAGCATGTATACAATGCGCCCCAAGCTCGCAGGCGCATAGGTATAGCTATGTACGTATGTACGTGTACGAAACGGCGAGCGTTTTAGAGCCGGCGCTTCACAAAGGCACACAGAACCGTACCTTAGCGACAAAGAGTGTCCGGCCCTCGATAAACGCGCGCGTACAAACACGCGCAAGTCCGATTTATACGTGCAGGTGCGTGTGATGTTACATGTGTGTGTGTGTTGGTATCGCAAATTTCCAGGACTTGTCGGGGGCGACAGTGTGTGCGTGGGCGGTAATAATTTTAGACTGGCGTGTATACGCGAGCAATGTGCCGTTGATGCGCGTGCACGCAGATTCGCATTTCAAGGGTTGATTTTTCGCGCGTGCGCTAGTGCCACATGCGGGCTGACGTTGCATTCGGCTCGCTGGATTAATGAGGAGATCGCGAAGCTATTGTTTGAGGGAATGTAAACGCTAGTAATGAGCAGTGGGCAGCAACGTCGAAATTACTGGTCCGTGGGATTTGATGAGAAAGTTTGAATAATTTTTCCTCGATGTTCATTTTACACTTTTTGTTGGAGAAATAACTTTTTTACTGGCTTTAATGTTGCACGTATATGTCATGGTTTGTGTTCCCTTTGATAGTATTATTTAAGGAAAAGGCGATTAACGAATATTTGAATAATGATACAATTAAAGAAAACGCTAACAATTCATCATCACTTAGCTTTTTTAAATGTAACGTTCTCTTTTACTGTGTTGCGATCGTATCAGCCATTGAATTTAGTATTATTTTAGAATATATAACTGTGAATTGAAATTAATATTGTATACACACACTTGTGTTTTTGGATTGAATACGTCATAAATATATTTCTGACTTTTGCTCACGAAAAAATTTTTTTCAGTCATGAATAATTTGTTTTGGTAAGTCAAACGCAGTAGGTTACATTGTTGCACAAAAATTCCCGCACTCTCCGCAGCGTAGCCGACTTGCTCCTGGCGAGGCTAAGACCTGCAAGATTCTACTTTTATACTATCTATGATCAAGATCCGAACACGGACCATGCTCCCGGTAAACAGGAACCTGTAAGTCAAAGCTACTTGCACCAGCGGCTTCGCCTGAACTCAAATACTCTGTGCGACGCAGCATCCCATGGGCGTGGGAATAGTAGTTTAAACACATTTTATATTCTCCTTATTTACCAAATTTTATTAAAAGTTGTTAAAAATGTAATCTACTTGTTATGTTTTGTCGAGACTGCTAATTTTAAATATATAAGTATAGTTTTTTACAATTTCAAACATTAGTGAAACATTTCTGAATAGCTCCAATTTATTTTTACGAATAATTAAAAAGTTCTTGTCAATTTAGCGACTCCAAAAATATTAAATTTCAAATTTACGTAGCACGCACAAAACTGCAAGTTGTTCTAAACCCAAGAGCGAGTTTAGAAGTACTCAATTTCATGGTGAAAAGTGGAAAATATAACGTAATTTTTAGTGGCCATTTAAAAACGAAATTTAAAGCACTCAAGTAGTAAAGAGAAAACTGGCCCATAAATTGAGGGTACACCTGCTATCCCGCGAGTTGCAACAGCTCGCTGTGGAGGATCCCTTCCCTTTTTTGAGAGCAATTACCGTAACAAACTTTCCGCAGGCCTAGTTGAAAGAGATGAATCTTAAAGCTACGCAATTACGCCGTTGCAACGACGCGATGCTTTTGCGTTTAATGGCGTAATATCTTGCCTCTAACCCTAAATGTTTTAATATTATAAATTTTTATATTATATAACTATAACTATCATATTCTTGGATGATTAAAACTTTGAATGGTTAAGTTACATATCGTTGTAAAAATTATTTAATAAGTATAGGTGCGTTTTAACGTTGAGACCCTTTACTGCCAAATTACACTTCAGCACCCGAAATTGCATTTCGTCACTCACCCACGATCCATTAACTTCTCCTTAAACAGCATTTCGCCGCGGCTTACGCGATAATAGAAATGTAAAACGAGCAGCAAGGAGAGAGAGAAAAAAAAATGAAATTATTCCAACGATAGAAAGTGTCGGGGCCACTCAAAATGCAGGGATCTCTCCTCACATTTCGAGGTACATTCTTTTGGCTTTCACGGGGGTAAATTTGAACGAGTGCCAAGTGGAGCTGCGCGCTCACTCGCGACTTTGTTTTTCTTTTTCTCCTGTCCGCGGTATAGGAAAGTCGAGCACGCAACGAGCAAAAGAGAAGGAACAAACAGGTCGGGAAGTACCGCGGGAAGCGGGATACAGAGGACGGTAGAGGCAGAACTCTATTGGCGAGTCTGGAGACGCGCGGGTTCGTTGGAGATAGCACGTCGGTGTAAAAAACATCGGAGCAGAGGAAACGAGTGCGAGAATGCCACACGAGTAGCGAGAGATTGATAGTAATTAACGGTGAGCTGAGAATTGCGAAACAGAGAGTGAAAGAGGGAGAGGAGGAGGGAGGGAGGGCGCATTCAAAGTGTTTTCCGACTGTCTCCGAGCGACTCGCAGCGTGCGCGCGCGGCTAAAATTCCAATTCACTCACGGAAGTTCGCGCTGGAAACTGTCTACCTGTCTTTCCTGCTCTCGACCCCAGCGTTCTCCATCTAATTCTTTTGCCTCTCGCAGTCGCCGGATAGCTTTGTTCTCGAATTCGCCTTTGTTCACCCGTCGTGCACTGTGCCGCATATATAGGTAAATGTACATGTGTATGTATGTGATTGTTTGTCCATGCATAAATGACCGGCGACGATTTCTAAAGTTGAAATTAAATGTCTTTGCCGAAGTAAATTAAGCGGGCGAGGGCTTGACTTGAGCTCGTTATTTGGGTAGAGCGAGTTTCGTAACTTACAATAGTTTGCGTCAACGCGGAACCACGCTTTTGTTTGCCCAAAGGCGAAATAACTAGTACAAAGGAAAACTTCCACTCGTTCTTTTGTTACCCACAATTTCGTAACGAACCGCGCAGCTTTCATGACTTTTTCGCGCACAATCGACCTGATATCACCGCCCCACTGCTCCAAAAAAGAAAAAAAAACGTTTATGGCATATAAAGCGATTTGGCGCTATCCAAAGTCAATCCTCGCGTACCATTCGGCAGTTTCGAATTGCCGGGATATATAGTAGTCCTGGTGGAAAAGTGAAAACGTTTTGATCGACCGACTTCGCGCCGGTATGAATTTAGCAAGGGCCGAACGAGGATGATATATAGGGGAACGCAAGCTTGCCAAGATTTGGCTCACCTCCTCTCTCCCGCCAATATTTCTGCGTAACGTATATTATTGCGGTCGCGAGCGGATGACGGTAAGAACGAGATTTTGCTCTCAACGGCGGACGCTCCGGGATCCCTCGATATTTCCACGCAGCGCGCAGCCGGCGGAATTATGCTGAAATGCTTTTTGCCACGGTGGACATGTGGGATTGGGGATAGACGTTTCCTTCCTATATGTGAGGTACGTGTCTCCTTATATAGTAAATAAAAAATGAAGTATGTTCATACCCTTTGGAAAAGTTACTTGTAAATGAAATTCCAGAACTTTACAAGAATGTTTATTATCATAACGAGTGATATTTTTATTTTTAATGATAATATTTGTCAAAGTCACACCGTAATATATAGTAGATTGTCAAACTAGCTATATTATTTCAAGTCCGACCCCCCAAGTCTCGAGATCAGAATACAAGCCCTTCTCTTCTAATTAAAACAATAATTTTCCTATTCCTGGGAAAATTGCATACATCCCTAAGACGGGGTATGTCGCTCTCCTTAACCTTCCTAGCGCCGTTTGCTCGCTGGAAATCCGTAGGAAGCCAGTCATCCGAGAATCCTCAAACTCGTTGATTAGACTCGGCATTAATGCCAGTCAATTAGAGAGCCACGAATTTCGTCAGGCCAGACTTCCCGAATTTCGAGATTAAACTTACATTAGTACGATTAGCTCTCGCGCGCACACTCTGCTCCTGGCGCCGACGCTTGGAACTAGTTTTCTTATTAAAACTGAATTTACAACCTCGTACCAGTCGCCTTGCCGTTATACTCCCGGTCTCCTTTGCACTTTCGCAAGAGAAGATGGATCAGCGGAAAAAGTGCGTGAGCAAAAAGCGAGCTCTAAAATATTTTAAAATTTCTCGAGAATTTCATGAGCGACCTCGTAATACTTTTTCAATAGGGCTTTTCGCCGTAGCAGGAAAAGTTACGTGTTCGACCTGATTAGGGTCCAAGAGATTGATTTTCATTCAATTTGAGGGTACTAGCGTCGCGAGCTTGCTTCTTCAAGGTGTATCGAGGCAGAAGAAAAACGAGGGGCTACAGAAAAAGGATATGAGTTGAGAAAGGAGAAAAACTGCATCGAGGAAGCGGGAGAGATAGAGATTGATATCGTCCAATGCGTCCTGGATTAAAGCTTATGTCAATATTCTTTTAAGAGAATTTTACTCTGTATACATAAATTTTATTCATTTCTAGAGTGCATAAAAACACATTTGGGATTTTCTTTGTTCGGATAAAATGAAATATCATATAAAAATCATATAAGGACATTCCCATGTGATGTAGAAACAAGTCTGTTTAACTGGAAAATAATAAAGTGACTCAATTAAGAAATTCTAAAACTAAAAAATTGCATCATAAATAGACAAGTATGAAATAAAATTAATTGCAACATTATTATTTTAAAATAACTCTATTTTTTATTTTTCCAATATCCAAAATAGTGTTTGAAAAGGAAGTGCAAGATAATATCAGATGTTTCAACTCGACTCATTGTCAATGAATGTTACCAATAGCAAATAATAAGAATAATCAGCTGCGATATGGCGTGGCGAAAATATACTGAACTATTGAACAACCGCTGACGATAATCCCGAAGCGCGCAAACTTTCACATTGTAACGTTCCCGAGGGGCGCTTACCGCATGGGAAAAATAGAAAGAGTGCGCGAGCAGCTGCAATTAATAAAATTTCCGTGCGACCGGGAAAAGAAGTGCTGTATACCTGTAGATGGTGTAGAAGCGTGCCTGACCTAGTCCTACTCTGTAACAACTACCACAGCGCGCGCCCGCGTTAGTACTCACATTCAGATACGCGAGGCCCTTGAACGGTGTTTTAAAAACTTTCCACTGTATATACTCTTTAACCTCTCAATAGGTGCCAACTTCGCAGGCCTTCACTTCTCATCATGACAGTCTGAAGGGTTACCTGCCCTCGATCGATACGTTTTCTATACCTAAATCAACACTTAAAAACCATTTGTTTTATCGTGCCTCACGCTAATCTTCTGCTCACTGATTGATTCAGTATTAAAAATTTCAAAAGATTTATAATATGTAAAGCAGAGGGAGAGGAAAACTCGCGCTTGTAGTATACCCCATCGATCGCCGACCATTAACTTTTCGCGAGCCGCGAGCGCAATCGGTACAACCTTCAGGAAGAGCTCTGTGCGTGCAAATGGAGAGTTTTTCGCGAAAGTTTGCACTCGTGCAATTGTTTCGCGAAAATTTTAATTACCTGCGGAATCGCAACAGAGGCAATGGTGTATATACGTAAAAAAACGAACGCCCTCGTAATTTAGTTTGTGTCTCTGTGGCTTTGGTTTTTCAGCGCGAAATTGGCGCGGCGCGATTGCTGATTTATAATGGAGTTGAGGATGAGCTTCGCGTGTATTGTTAATATACCGGAAATGTATTTTTACTTGGTTAGGTGAAAATCTAGTTTGTGGAATGAAAGAGGTCACGAGTTGAACTTTCGAGGATTTTTGATTGAAGTTGTCTTTATTTTTGTTAATTCTGAAATACTGTACTAATTAGTTGAAAGACTTGATTTATCGAATAATTCTACTTGATGTCAATCACTTATCGTCGATTATAATTATGGTGAGAATGCATAACTTATTTATGGAACGAACAGTTACTGAAATGAAACAATAATTTATGTTCGAGGTTCGTTCAACAATTTTTTTTTTTTTTTCGTTTTCTTTAATCCAACAAATTTAAAAATCAATTTTGACCATGAAATAAGTAAAAATTGAAGAATTCAATAAAGTTTTTTTTACAATATATGAATTTCTCGTCTGCAAAATGAATAAAATATGCCCAATTAAAGTTACACAGAGTGTAGGTACAAGAGTTACACATAAATACAGATATAATATGTGCAATTTTATGAAAAATTTCCCGTAACTGGGTTTCAAAAACGACAAAAAAACTTCTTTTTTTTTAGATTGTTTTTGGAGCCGAGCCAGAGAAAATTTTTTGTAGAACTGTACATATATACATTCAAGCATGCATAAAACGGAATTTTTTTGAAAATTTTTGCGACAAGTATTGAAAAAAGTTTTTAAGCATTTTTTTACCCGAAAATTATATTACTCTCTTTAAACTTATTTTTTAGTTCATGAAAAGCTATGTAGTAGCAGTATTGAAGAAGTATATTCCAAAAGTAATTTTTTAATCGTAAATCTCAAGATTCAATTAACTACATTTATTTTTAAACTGATTGTATTTAAATTGATAGATTAGGATTTTTAGATAAATATCATCCAAGAAGGAAAAAAAATGTAATATTCTTATTGTTAGAAATAAAAAAAATTTTAATTGTACTCTAGAACAAATCACGTCCCATTTTCATAAAAATGCATCTTCCTAAACAACCCCGCTTGCCTTCTCTGTCCCAAGGCGCATGCGTGCACCCCCGCGCTTGGCTACTCCTCTCTCAAAACTGTAATTCCCGAAGCAATAAGGCACGCGACCGGTACTTAGTGTAATTAAAGGCCAGCATCAGCCACATGGCAAAAGCAGCAACCCGAGGAGAAGAGGTGCACGCCGTCTTTGTTGTCGTCGCCTCTCTACCTTCTTTCCCGACGATGTCGGCGAAGAAGAGAGCCAACAATTTAGCGGAATCCCTTTTGCTGCTGCTGCTGGCCTGCTTCTTAACCCCTCGCCTACCCGCTCGCCCGTCAGACGAAGTGCACTCGACCGAGTCATTTGCGCGGCCGGCTCAAAGCGCGCGCGCGCGCGGCAGCGTCGAGATAGAAGCAGGGCGGAAAATTAAAGATCTCCCGAGAGAAAGGGACCGAGAAGAGAGAAAGAGGGTGACTTTTCAAGCTCTCGATTTTTGTTCTCGTTCGCCGTCTTTTTCAGAGCGGCGCGAATAGAATGAAAGAGTGAGTGCCTACCGCCTAGTAATTCCTCCTCGGTCGCGAATGAGAACGACTGCTGTGCGAGTCGCTTCCAGCCGGGGTGAGAGAGAGAGAGAGATCCTTGTGTTTTTACGCCCTGCCAGATGGTGGAAAAGCACAGCCGCGATTATCAAACGATGAGTCTTTTCCGTTAATGAGACTCTTTTTTAAGAGCCCCAGTAATGAACTGTCTTTCGTGAAAAAATACGGAACAATGTACTTGTATGTTTTGTGCTGTTTTCATTATTATTGAATGATCGGTTAACAAGGTAAGGTTAAATAGCCTATGTTTTTTGTTGAAGTAAGTTCAAAAGTGTTTGAAAAAATATGTCTGTATTTATTGAGATTATAGAATTTATAGGAGAATAAGTCTTCCTCGTCTTTTTTGAACCTTATCTTATGAAGAGGGCCTCTCACTTCCGGATCATGGATTTGGCAAAAATAGTTTTACGATTTTTTTTTTTAGAACACAGATAGAGCAGTTTATCGAGATTTTTAAGGAAAATAGGTACCCACTGAGACATAAATAGTTTATTAATAGCTAACAAAACCAGAATAATTGTGCCAAAATAAACATAAAGTAGACAAAGAAAGCTTCAATTCGAGATTTGATTCCTTAAAAAATATAAATTCCTGGGAATGTTATATAAACAATCAAAGATAGTGTAAGAAAACGGTTAGAAATATCTCTCAGAAGTCGTTAGAAAAACTAAAATTATCAGCTTATACTGAGATCTCCGTGGACACCTACTTCCACTAAATACAGGGCTTTATTCTTATGGCTCAAAAAATGAGATCCTGGTGTTTCAGCTGATCCGCTTTATTTTGTTTATAGAGTAACAGAGAATAGTGAAAATTTATGTTTACGTATGGATTTAATAAACAAGAGTCGACTTTTCAAGGCCCCCTTCTGATTTCGTCTAAGTGAAAGTGTATATTTTTATTGTACTAACACATGTTTAATCATAAATAAAATACACTGAACATTAGTATTTAATTCGTGCTTTAAGGTTGGCTAGACTGCGTTAAAATGTCAAAAAATCCATTTCTCATATTCCATATTTCTGTAATAAATTATCTGTAGAAACAGATCCTGTAATCCATTTCCCAAAATTAAGTCTGATTTCAAAGTTATTTTAAGTACATCACGTGTCTATCCGTGTATGTGCGCGCCCGTATGTATACGTGGGTGTAATATTAATGAAGAATAATCGTTATCCTGAAAAAGTCGAGGAAAAAGTAATGGCCATTATTCCCAACCACGTATTCTGTTAAAAATACTCAATCCAACTTTCAAAGCACGTAAAATATATTTCCTAATATGTCAAACAATCGTATCTTTAGAAAAGCAAAAAACTCATCCCCTCCAAAACGTCAAATAAAAGAATCCGTTTATTAATAAGTATCATAAATATGCATCCGAGCAATTTCTCATGCTTTCTCAACGTCACATTTCCGCAGTGCGCGTAGCCTCGCCTCTATTCGAAAATTTTCTCGGCGCGGTGAGCAGTGCACGCGGACAGAATTCGAAAGAAGTCGCGGAGAGTCCTGGTAATCTACATTTCTGAGAAATCATCGGCATTTTCGCGACTGTACGCATGTAGGAGAGGAGGGCAACAATGGCCAGACATCAGTCACGTCACCCTGGAACGTGCGGCGGGGAATTTTTAGAATCTGAATCGTGCGCTTGCGTGATTATTTTGCCAGACAAGAGCCGCGCCCGCGCGATTTACGCGCCCCCTCTATATATATACTCTCGCGAAACCGCGATAACAATACGAGAACAGATGAACGCGAGTCCGAGGGCTCGCCTTTTTACGCCGCGCTCGCCGTGAATATCGTCGTCCCCGTTCTTATTTTAATCGTGATAAAACTAATGTGTGTGTGTGTGTTTTATGGGCGGCGAAGATAAAGAACGAGATCCCCGACATCTGATTAGGGACATTAATTTGCTTAGGGCGTGTATGGATTTTTGCCCTAATGCTCGTTTAATCTTCCATCATTCTTTAAAGAGCCATTAATTTTCCTTTAAAGAGTCGCCCCAAATATGCTTGAGATTTATTGCTTTATTTTAAATTATACGGGGAAACAAATAAGACTCGTAGTAGAACGCGTCTGACATACCGTGGACTACTATCACTAGAAAATCTTTTTTAACTTAACGATAAAAACTTTGAAGAAAGTGTCACAAAAAGACAAACATAAAAATAACCTTCCGTCTTCGATAAAGTTTCAGTCATCGAATCAAATAAGGAACGTACTCAAGAACCGGGTCGACGGCCATTCCAGCCGACGGTAAAAAAAAGAAATGTTTACGCGCTCGAGCGCGAACCCCTTATCTCCCGCCTCTCGATCTGCGAACGAGAAAGAAAGAGCGACAGTATGGGCTACGACGAGGCGTTCTCGTGAAAAATGAATTCCGTCGGTCACGCAAGCCTGTCGTTCGCATTCCTCTCTCACGGGCGATAGGCTCCGATAATGACTGGACGACAGATGGACTAGCGCCTCGCAACATCGATCTTCGTCTCTATAATGCGTCGATATGTATCGTTCGCTCTTGTGATCTTGGCTTTCCTATTTCCTGGTATTAATGTAATTATTAATGATTCGGATGTACACGGTGCTCTATTATATGCCTCAAATATTCATATGTATTATAAAACGTTGTTACAGCAGTCGTTTAAAAGGCATTCGTAGAAAGGTCAGTGGTCTATACCTGAACGCGAACGTGGAAAGAAAAAAGGCAATTAAGGGTATTACAATTAAAAAAAGTTTGTGTATGCGTATTGTAAGATTGTAGTTGCGATTAGTAAGTAACATAAAACATTCACGTAAGCTAACAGTATTTTTAAGATTAATAGTCTAGTAATAACGTCGTTAAATTATATAGCTCGTGCATTAGGAATATTTTTAGCAGCTACTGAATGGAAATATAAGTGGCAATATTATTTTTTACTGTTTTCCGTTTGTTAACGTGTTTTTACAAATACGGGATAATAACATTTTTTTCAAATTTCAGTGTAATTCAGTAGTAAATAATTTTATTTATGTTTTATAAAAATTATGTATTGACCGTATAATATAATGCAATAATTGAATGTTTCTTTTTCAAATAATGAAAATTACTGTAGAAACTGTATTCGAGCAACTTTTTTTAAATAAAAATAATATCAACTTTGGTAATAAAAATGTAACACTAACTGTATTCCATTTATAAGATCGGCATTATCAATAAAGTATTTCATTTTGGTTATAAACTTTTGTGTTAATTGTTGTTACATTAAGATATTTTCTAAATCTTAAACATTTCATTAGTTTTATCTTTAATCTCCTTAGATGGACAAATAATACCGGTTCGTCAGCACCTGATCTTTTATGTCCTCACAGCCTAGCAGTCCCCTTCCCTTCCTTCACAATCAATTCAATTTACCTTCCGAGCGAAATTGATTGAATTTTAAATCACGCCAAAAAGTGCGCGTGAACAAACACGGCCGCTGAATTCGCACTCTGTACACGCGGCGTGCATCTCGCGCGGCAATTACTTTGCACGGGTGCCTTTAAAACGGAATAATTAATCGCCGCTACGCTGGCGTGTTAGATTCTTGCTTCGAGGGCGAAAATTTGTAAAAAGCCGCATTTGCTGCGCTTTTAGTGCTGACGGCCGAATAATACATCAAAAGCGTATTCATTCATTCGACGATGCACCATGCGTCGAATTGCATCGATGCACCGCACGTTCACGAGAGATATTTAGCTACGTATGCGCAAATTTTTTTTTTAGCCGTTTGCGGTGACCAACCAATTTCCTCGAGCACGCTCTGGTTTATATGATCGAGATTTCAGAATTCATTATGTGAAATGTATAAGCATTTGCTGAATTTTTCAGGAGCAGTTATTGGAGTCGATATAGGAAGCCTTTATGAGTTTGTGTAATTACAATCTAGATCTTTATAATTAACAGAATAACTTTATTTCCAAGAACTTTTCCTTAAACTGGCATTAGGTGGTAACAGACAGAATTAGTGTTTGTGTAATTAGTTTGGGTTAATTGGATTCAGAGGGATACCTTAAAATATTCAGGCAAAAAATTAGAAAAAGGGTAAGAGAGTTGATTGAATTAAACATAAGAATTCTAGAAAAACTTCAATCCAATGTAATTGTTATTATTATAAAATGGTGTAAATGATCATTTTTAAAATAATTTTAAAATGCTTAACAATATCTTGACTTAATGATTGAATTGAAATATTAAAATACTATAATTAGTAAATTAATAAATCTCTAAGGCTGCGCTTACAAGTGCGGTTTCTAACATTGCTCATTGCTCTAATTACGAGGAATTTGATTTCATACGTCAAAATTAACGTTAATGGAAATTAAATACAAAGTATATATATTAACCAATATACTCATATAACGTAATATTATTATAACGCACGTAATTACCGACGAAAGGACTAGATGAAAATGTGAAGTGAATTGCAATGGTAATGGACTATTGATTTTTCAGATAGAATCCTCACTAATTAAAATCTTGAATTTTTTAAGTACACTCACATGAGTGCACGTACGAGTGCCTATATCTACAAAAGGTCTATCATTTGTACGTTTTCAAAATTGTTGGCATTTTTTTGTATATTCCGATTTCAAATATTAATTATTCATTCAGGAAGGTTCCATAAACTTTCACAAAAGACAATGGAACTAGAGAATAGTAGATTATACACCCAGGGAGTAAAGTAGGCTATGAACGCCCGCGAGTTGCTCATTGCTCCAGAGGGCAATATATTTTTTCGGATGCCCGGCGGAAAGTTATTTGTGCTAAATCCCTGATTTCTCGGTCGAAAACTTAACATAACCTATTTCCTAGAAACTGCAACGCCTATGCTCATGTCTCTACTTTTGTTTTGAGTAGTGCCGCCCGCAATGATTTGCAGCAGGGCAACAACACGCAGGCGACGCCAGCCAGGAAAACAGTAGGAAAACACAATACTTTACGCATGGTATGCGAAAATAGTGGTTTTCTAGCATGAGTGTAGAATCATCTTTCGCACGTGAATCGAACAATATTTCTCGATATAGGGGGCGTAAAAGCGATTTTAAAAATTTGCAAAATACGTAAAGTCGCACTTTATAGGAATTTTAACATGTTTTTTGGAATTAAAAAATGTTTATTCCTTCAAATGTTGGGTTAATTCAAAATTGAGCGTAACATACATAAAATATACTAGTAATTGTAAAAATTCATATTATGCACTCAATGTGTATCTTATACTTAAGGGTGAACTAACGCAACTTGTGAAGGAATACAAATTTTCTTTTTCCTAGAAAGCTCATTATTAAAGCTCGTTATCCCTAAATTTATTTCCTCTCGTAAAAGTTTATAAACACCTCTTTCTGACTAACTAATTAATGATTTAAAATTTTTTTTCATTTGTTTGATAATTTTTCTGCTATACTGCAAGGTAAATGGGCGGTTTACAATCAATTATTTAACTTGAAATACTTCAACAGATATACATGTACAACTAATTCTATAAAAAATTTAATGACTATAATTTTGTTTATTTGTAGAAACTAAGAAATTATTAGTTACAAATCTGTTAAAATGTTACTCGTAATGTCATTGCCTATTGTATCAAAGTAGAGGAGAAAATATGACGAAAGCATATTCCAGACACTTTCTCGGACCCTTCGTGGCGTCACATTCAGTATTGCCATGATAGTATTCTCTCTTATCCCCGTAAACGCTTCCCGTACGAGCACAGGCACACTATCATATACCCACATATGTACACACCTCGGAGCCCGGAGATTCCCGCAGACACTTGCTCTGGCTCGCGCTGGCACTATATAGTTCGCTTTTGTCAAGTGGATTCTGGCCCCCGATGTGCGGATCGATTCTCAAATGCGTGTGTATATAGGATTGCGCGAGGAGGACATTTTTGCGAAGGCTGAGACAGCTACATACACATACCTACACATATATAGATAGCCCATTTTTCGAGAAGGAGAGTTGCGTAGCCTTGAAGAACCAGATCAGATTCAGCGCTACGGAAGTAACCGAAGTTTCGCGAGATTAATCTCGAGCACGCGGATGCGCGCGGGAGTGCTAGAGTTATTCTTGTGCTGTACGATTAAAAGTTTTGCAGCGAGGGAAGTTCGATTTTGCCGCTAACGAATTGTTTTTGTAAAGTACAGTACGATATGGATGGACGATCATGTCATATATGGGAGGATGATGAATGGGTTGGGCAATGAACGAGAGGAGTTCGATAATTATTTAGGTCGTTAATTAATTCCACAAGAAAACTGTTTTAAATTAAAATTCAGACAGTAAAAGAATCGTTAATTTATATACCTTCCAATACTTTCACACTTTCTCATTAATTTTCTTCAGCTTCGTAGTTTATAGCGACCTCATGCCAGTAACTCTATTATCAGTATACATCTCTATTATCAGTGCATGTATACGATTATAAAATTATCCTTTAATTGAATATGTATCTATTATAATGACTAGTAATTATAATAGATTTTAAAATACGTTATATTACATTCGAATCATTAGTGAACGCTTATTAAAAAAAATATATAACGTGAAACGAAGAATTAAAAACCCGCTATGAATCCAGCTTAACTTTTAATTAATATTGGTGTCGACATCAAGCTTTCCAATGCATGAGTGCCGTAGAATATTCGTGTAAAATTTACTAATAAATTTATCGATTTCAATACTCGAACTACCGTTTATTGGAAATCAATCAAATGAAAATGTGCATGATATAAAAAGCTATTGAATTTATTCATAATTGTTCATTCATGAATATTCAGAATCAAATTTAAAGCTGTTTATTCGTAAATCATTAAACCAAAATTTCACGTGCCTCCAATTAATACGGATTTTATTATGGTTATATATAATGACATAATCATTGTACTCCGAAATAAATACTAATAAATTATTTTTTAACAAAACTAAACACATCTTTTAAAAACTGCATCTATCCGCAAACGAAATTGCAAACTTCATAATATATAGGCGAGGCGATCTCTATCAAGCTCAGGTCTCTCTGTTTCTCTCTGGTGCACCGCACCACGCCCTGCAGTTAATTAAAATTTCGTTTTCGCAAAAAACCACGAGAACGAAAAAACGGTGACTCGCCAGGAACGACGGAAGTGCGAGGGTGGGGGAGCGGAAATAATCGAAACGTCACGAGGCCATCGCGCGCGTGACGATCAATGGCTGGGCGCGTGGCGAGCCGCGAAAATCCGCACGCTATTATCCGTCACACGGCGCGGGATAATTGAAAGTAGGCGAGAGCATCCCTGTTATTGTTGTTTGCGCGCGACTGGATTTATCGGTCCTGCGATAGCGACTAGTTTGTTTGTGCGCGTAGATGGAGGGATAATTCGCAGTCCCGTGCGTTAGCGTATACGTCCGCCTTTGATAACGACGAAAAATGATGTGCGAAGAGAGAACGAGAGCTTTGTTTACTTTCGTTGAGTTATTGCGCGTGGAGCAGATGGTAAAAGATTTGTGGGCATTTTTTTGGGTCAAAACTTAAATTCTGCGGAAAAGATGAAAAATTTGCAAAAACTTTTACAAAATTCTGATTATTTTTAAGTAAAAAGATATGAAAGATTATATGAATAAAATATGGTAAATAAAAATTGTCAACCAAGCACATTTTCCTTTGATCAATTCACTGTTCATGCATTTGTCACAGTATTAGGTTTTATGACGTCTTTGTTTGAACAATTAATACAAAGATTTGAATCATTTATCTTTCGAAACCATTTGCACAGCTAGCATAGCAATAATTACCTAAATACTAATAATATTGTTTTGATTTGAAAAATTCACAAAATACTTGACCATAAACCGTAGTACGACTAAAGAAACCAAAGCTACATTTTGTCAGTAGAAAATTCCGGATATGGTCAGACTTTATACGCAGTTGCGAGTGTGCTCTTAATGATTATTTTAATATAATAAATTCAATAAGATTTTTTTTATTTGAATTCTATAATGGTTCTTTTATAATGTTTATAAATTAATATCCCCCAACAATTTTCTCTCCATCCTTAGATAGCGATTACTGCTTTGTAAAAATCCATAACTGTACCAAAGTAAATTTCGCATAGTTGGCGCTAGAATTATGCAAATTCCTCAGAAAATGATGTCGACAGCCGTTCCCCACCCAAGTTGCACGAAAAGCAGCTTATACTCCCGAAAATGGCAAACGATCTTTAATATCCAACAAAAATTCGAATTAATTTATGTTGCTCCTTCGCATTACCATTCGAAACGTCGATCGCGCTTTTTCGAGGATCAATTCCCTCACGTGAATTTCGAAAAATCCCCGATGCCCTCCCCGTTCGCATACATTTAATCAAAATTCCATCAGGAGCGAGGGAACCGGGTCACTCCCAGGGCACACAAAGCGAGAGTCGAAGGACGGTGGCAACGGCGGGCAAAAACGAATGGCGGGGTAACTGAATTCTGATGTGTGTCTGTGGATCGTAAACCCTGGCGATGATTCGTCTATATCTCGCGCCGTTTAATCCGACGCGACCTCGATCGCGCACTGAGCCCCTATCAAGAGAGAGCGAGAAAAGGTCAGTGCTTCGAGGGAGAAGGCTCACGCCCCCTCTGTCATTTTTTTACTCGCTCTCCAGGTTCCTTTCTTATCTGCTCTTTCTCTCGCGGACGCCTTTTCGGGCTTTTGCGGTGCGCCCAGACGTTAAGGCGAGTGTTATATTAGCATACTTGAAGAAAGACGTTACATCCCGGGCGCGAAACCAACTGATGGATCGGATAGATTGGAATATCTGCTGCTTGAGCGCTTGAAAAGTTTTAGTTTTGCCGGTTTTGATAAGAATTAATATCGGGGATTTGAGAGAATGTATTACTTTGTAATTTCATCATTAAGTAATAAAAAATCATGCTTTATAGTTATAATCCTTTAACCTTTAGACTGCCGGGATTTGAACCTTCAAAGCGCCCTTTAAAAGTGACCAAATTAGTGTCTCGTATCATGTATCAACTATATACAAAGTTCATGTCAGAGGGTGCGTCTATATATAGACTT
>UXGD01003201.1:0-21491 GCA_900474315.1 Torymus auratus | reverse complement strand
GTTCATAACTTTGGAAGAAATAGACATTTTTTAATCCTTAAAAAAGAAAATGAAAACTCCTTTTCTCTTGGTTGATTTCATTGGAAAAGTGAGACAAACATAAATCATCAAAAAATTTGTCATAATTTATGGTAAAAATAGCCATAAATTTATAGTAATTTTTACAACTTTTCGATAATTTGAGTCTGTCCCAGATTTACAATCAAACATGATCATTATATTCATATTGTTTTTCTGCGTGGAATATTAAAAAAAAATGATTATCAATAAAATTTTAATTTATATTTGTTTATGACCAATTTTATAATTTTAAATTTTATTTTCTATTTTCGGGTTTAAATATTTCAAAACATTTTGTTATTAGATACGGTTGTTCGTTAGTTATTTATGAGACTTGATTTTTCGTAAATAGATTATGTATCGATGATAAAATAGTATAGACTAAATTTAGTTTAAGGAAGCTAAGTATCAATGTATTGACAGCGGTTTTCGTACTGAAGATTACTTTGTAAAAGATACTTTTTAAAACCATCAATTAAGGTTGAAAAAATACATGTCAAACATACTTTAAAACCAAAATGATCCGACCTTAATAATACTGTATTTTGTCAATAATTTTACGTTGATAACATTGCGGCATACAGAGACCATATACCTGAATGAGCATTTCTATACAATTACGTATAGAAGCTTATTTATGTATACAAGCAAGTGTGGGTATTGTACTTATTCATAAGTGATCTTCGTGAAAATTTTTCTAATTTGGAAGTAAGAGATCATTTACTTTTTAAACATGTGAAAATTTATCTTATTAATAAGTGAAAAAAGTGTTCACTTGCAAAATAAGTAAAATTTTCACTTATTTGAATTTAGAAAGTAGATTTTTGTGCATTTCATATAACATCTACTCTATCAATAAAAATTTTCTATCCAATTTGAGTTTGACGCTGCGAAAGTTATACGCGCTTAACTTGATATTATATAAAAGTTTTGATACGTACTAGGAATTTCCATTTCAGTCTTTTGCATTTGCTCCTTCTCAAAGCTATCAGATCTTCCGTGCTGTCCATCGGCAATAGTCAGCAGCTCAACACAAATCAGAACGATGGTGGTCGATATCATGTTGGCCTTTTAGTTCACTAAGCTCTTAGTTATCATGTTCTTGCACATTTGAGCTCCTATTCACCAGGTCACTGCATCGTTCTCGCGGTTGCTTGCAAGCATTTGTCAATAATAAACACTGCGGATCACGAGTGTGCGATAAGTTCAAATACCTCACTCATTTTCGACCTTATGTTCTGCTTCGTATAAAAGATCCACTGAAAATTAAAAGTTTTTCTCCATTGTGAAAGATGGCTTTAATTGAATGAAAACGAAACTTAAGTTAGTGCTGAAAATAATAAGAAAGTTTTGCAGAGATGCTGTGTAAGAAAATATTGGCTATACAAAAAATCTTTCTCTGAGTAATTGATAATTATGGTAACTTGAATTTATTGTATGCAAAACGTAATACAGATATTTTCATTAGAACCTATCGCTCAAATTATTGGAATATATGTATTCATGTCTTGCGCGTGCACTCACTGAAACATACGACGTCAAATTTCAGTTTTAAATTATTTTATTATTACGAATTTATATACGTATAAATGTTAAATATATTAATGAAAGAGAGTTTCCGATTGACAAACATGCCGAATAATTTATTACCTTTTACGAATAAAAAATAGCTGTGCATGAGTCTTATTAATTTATTTTAATTTATTGTTGTATGTTTCAATACTTTAATTTTTATATATGTATTGGATTAATTACTTTCACTTTATCACGATAAAACAAATAATAAGTTATTTTATTTTCTCACAAAACACTCAATCAAGAGCTGATTTTCCCGGCCACAGTTATCAAGCCGCCTTTTATACAACAATACTTACTTTAATTTAATATTTAATCTTTTTGACAAATGAGTTCCATTATTTATTTTAGAAATATTAAGCTGGCTATATGCACGATAACGAAGAACAAAAAAGTGAAACTCAAGTACACTTAATATTAAATATGCATCCCAAGTAGAAGCTTATAACAATTTATTCCAAGATAAAGCCTGCCAGTCGCTCGCTCGCCCGCTCGCCCATTCGCTCGTTCCCCGAAGACCAAGCTTTTCAATCTTTCAAAAACTCGAATTTCGTAACAGACGGCTTTCACCCGTCGACCTCCTTTCTCGCTCGCAGGACTGGGGCGTGCGAAAAATTAACTTCTATATCTTTCTCTCTCTCTCTCTCTCTCTCTCTCTCTCTCTCTCTCTCTTCTCTTTCCCGGCCATTATATGTATTCGAGACAGGCGGCGTAGAGGAAGAAGCGGGTAAAAGAGAGAGAGCGAGACAATTTTCCCTCGCCGCAGCTCAAGCTCGCCGCGCTACCCCCGGGGGCTTTGCGAGTCGTTATACGCCATTTTTGCGGGAAGCGAGTCCCCTCGTTCGCCGCGGTGTACCTATCCATTCCTAAACGATCTCTTGGCAGCGAAAGATCGGCGCGTCGGTAGCAACGCTTAAACATCGTTATCATCGATGCGGAGGAGAAGGAGAAGAGGCAAAGAGGAAGCCGTGCAAAACGAGATGGAAATGGGAGGGGGTGCATGTATATAGGCGCCATTGGATTCGCGGGCGTGGAATCTGCGTCGCCGCGGCCGCGGCAAGCAGCCGGCGTCGAAGATTTAACGCGGATAACGCGGTTTGCGCGGCCGAGCGCGGGAATCGAATTACCCCGACGTTGCGCACGCCCGCGGCGAATCGAGTTTATTAGGAATGCGAGGCGGCTTGGCTGTCTCCCTGCGCGGTTGCTATCTCCGACTGCGTCTGTCCGTCTCTCTCCCTCTCTCTCTTTCTCTCTCGCACTTTTGCGGCAGAAAATGGAACAAACGCGCGGCTCGTGCATTTCCGGCGCGTGCGAGATTCGATTGCTGTGCGCGCGGACTTGGCGAATGCGCGGAAGAGAGAAAAAAATTCGTTCGGCGATTCGATTTTTGATATTCATCATCGCCAACGAAGGACGCAGTCCCTCTCTTCCTCTCTCTCCCTCGCTCTCTTTCCTTTAATGGCGGATATCGGAAAATAAACTCATGAATTGGATTGTTGGCGAGGATGGTTCGTTTATTGGACGGCTGAAGATTTAGAGCAGTGGGGAATCTAATATTAAAATTGTTTTAGGACTTCTGAGGATTCGAGAGTATTTTTGTATTGGACGGCGTATTTTTAAGGGCGAATGAATAATCGAATGTCGGCGTGATCTAGTTAAAGTGGAATACTCGACGCTGTTGGAAGTTGGGTCGGAGCCATTTTGAAACTGTTGGTGGTCACCAACATTTCACCGACCAATGTGATCGGAGCTCGTGTCAAGTATAAAAGGAATGTTTTCCCACGGGTTGATTTAATAAACGATGGTAAAGTAGAATAAACTTTGATAGAGATATTCATGAAAATCAACAGTTTCTACTGAGTTTGTTTTTAAAGTAAATTTTTATCGTCACGTGAAAAATAATTGAAACAGATTACAGCTTTTATAATAAAAATAATGTTTCATATACTGTATTAATTTTAAACGGATTGCGGTTGCAGGAAAACGGATTCTTTTTGGATTCTCTAAATGGTTATTATAATCAATGAGCATGTATAGACAACTTATCTATTGTTGTAACTACTTTGCTTAATTATTTTCAACGATAAATGGGTAATACTCAAGAGAATTCCCATATTTTGCATTCACATACATAAAATTTAATTACATCTCCTACATTGAATTTTCGACATAGAGTTCCAATAAAGTACGTTTATTATGTGCTACCTGTGTAAATGAATTTTATCGAATTTTTTTACGTGCGAGAGTTTTGGACTCCAAAATATTTTACTTTAATATTGGATTTTTTGCTGAGCGGCAAGTTATAACAAAAAATTTGCGCAACGTGCACCGTTATTGGATGTATATTCATACATGAGGTCAGTAAAAATGTTTCTCCAATGCACATCGAACGTATAGTAAATAACGCAGATTTTATCAATGAAAACATTCTCCTATCGAAGTGTACTTTTTCAACGAAGCAAGACAACGGTCTGACTATACTAAGGTTGCTCTACTGATAATCTTTTCAAAACAGAAAAGTGTGCGTTGTTTAACATTTTTCCTATATTCGCGAAACCGTTCTCGACCTCGAGAATTGCGCTATACCTTTTTTCCGGTATTTTCATGCCCGCGGCCAGTTCGACGCTAATAAGCGAACGTGTCCCCGGGGTTACGTGGCAAAAGGATAGATATGAACCGTTCGGGGCTCAGCGGCGCGTAATTAAGATGTCAGTTGTTCCTGCCGCTCGTGCTATATACCAATGCGCGGTGCACACGGGACACAGAGACCACAGAGGCTGGAGGTGGAGGGAAAAGAAAAAACAAGAGCCGTGAAAGTGGAGGCAAAAAGGGGGAGAGGAAGAGAGAGAAAGAGCGGTGGGGAGCTCACAACTTTGCGTCTCCGGGGTCACAGCTGCGGTGCATTGTCAACTTTTCAGCCGCTCTATTACCGCGAAAGCTCTCCGCGTGCGCGCGCTCACGCGGGAGCAGAGTGCGAGAGGTCCATTCTCCGCAAGGAAAAAAGACGAGACGAAAGCTCGCACTACGTGCTGATTGCGTGTCCCCGATTTAGCCTCTCATATCATTCCTCCTCCTCCTCCCCTGCGCCTGTTTGTTTTTTCTCAGGGCCGCACTTCGTTTGCCACACGCGTATTTAATTCCCTTTCAACGAGGATCCCGCGACTTGACTCGCGTAATTTGCGTGTCGGTCGAAAACGGCGCGCAGGGTAGAGGCGCACTCGAGGCAGAGGCAAAACGCGGGAGGGAGAATGAGAGGGAGAGAAACGACGAGCAGAGCTATTTCGCGCGGTTGGCCGTGCACTTGCCTACCAATTAATCCGCAAGGTTTTAATCCATACGCAACGAGTGCCGGACATGCGAGCGCGACGATTGTAACGAGCTGCGCGATAACACAGGGTGGAAATGCGCCGACCTCGCTTTTTAACGAGGCAAAGAAATGTGAAACGCGTGAAAAACCGGTGTAGTCGGTTGTGTAATCGAGCGCCGGATTATTGGTTCTTTTTCTCATCCCCGTGTTTTTTAGTTTAATTGAGTTTGGTAAGTCAGTTCCATCGATATCGACGAGGCTTACGAATAGTTGAATTGTGGGAATGTCAAGAAAAAGGTTTAGAGAAGTTTAGAATAATATAGATAAAAAGTAGAATGGATGTAAAAGAATTGTTCGTAAAAATTGTTATTTGTGAAAATATTTTCTAAAATTATTTGGAGCGGAAATTATTGACATGAAATTATTTGGAAATTATTGACATGAAAAATTGTAAAGGGGAGGAAAATCAAGAGCAGTTGTGTAAAGGAATAGAAATCCATTATTTTACACTTCATCGTTTGAAATTCAATGAGGTTTTATTGTGGTCATGAAATCCTTCCCATAAGTTTTCACTTTCAAGTAGGAGACACATTATTTTTTCATATACTACAATAATTGCATAAAGTACCATAGCAAAATTACTGGAATCGTTGTGGAAAAAAAAAAACATTTTAAAAATATTACTTTCCATTAAAATGAAACTTTAGATCGTTTTTCTCGCGTGAAAAATCGTGCAATCAAACATTCTTCAGCATGAATGGTTTCCTTGAATAATCAATCTCAATACAGTCATCGGGAAAAAGGCGCGCCGCTAATTAAATGATTCACAATCTCACCCACGCTCCGTGACCCACATGTGTACACCTCCGAGCGAGCGTGCATTTTCCCCAGGGGTCGCACACAATGACAGAGTCCAATCAAGTGCACTTGCTCGTCATAACAGAGGGAGAACCGTTGATTTTGTTTTGCGACCGAAAGAAAATAGGATGGAGAAAGAGAGTAAAAGGAAGTGAGCAGAAAGAAAGAGAGGGAGAGAGAGAGGGGAGAGAGAGAGAGAGAGGGAGAGCGAATAAAAAAGGACGCATGTGCGGCATATAGGCAGCAATTTTCGTTTAAGTCAAACCTACAAAGTTCTCCGCTGCTGGGATAGCAAGCAACTTTTTCTTAAAGAGAGGTGGGGCGGATAGGAGAGAGAGAGAAGAAAATTGCAGCCTGCGGATAACACACATACGCGCTCGGTCCGGCTCGGTTTCGCTCTTTCCTTCCACTCCCATCCCACTTCCTCTTTCTCGCTAGCTCGTTCCTCTTTTGTCCGCCTGGATGCCCGGCCCGCGTTTTTCCGCGCTGCCGTCGTAAGCACACGGAGGAGCTGCCCGCCGTGCGATCATGAATTCCACTTCAACGTCGTAGAATGAACGTAAGAGGATAAGGCCGGGATCCCGCGTCGCCGACGACCGAGGAGGAAGAAGGAGACAGAGAGAGATAGAGAGAGAGCGGCATCGATTCCGCAAGGCAGCGGACAGCCAACGACAGCGAGAGAGGGGAGGGGGGGGTAAGATAACAGCATTCGGGTATAAAGGGTATAGAGGGTGGGATAGCCTGAAAATTGATGTAATCGAGGGTCATATAATGTGTGTACGAAGACACATATGGCCCCGGTCGTATACTTCTCCTCAACCCGGCCCGGGCCACTCGGCTCTGCGCGCCGCGCATTAGTCTCTTTTACCCTCTTTGTTTCCTCTTTTCTTTTATTGTGCGCTCCCTCTGTCACACACTCTCACTCTCTCCCTCCTCCTTTCTATGTCTCTCTCACTCCATGCTTTTATTTGGAAGGAAAAGAAAGAAGAGGAAGAGAGAAAGGAAATCACGAAGAGCACGAGGGTGTAAGAGAGAGGGAGAATCTCTTATTAGTTTTCTCGCGCTCATATTTATTATCTCATGCGCGCGCGCGGCTCTCTAATTAAAAGTCGCTTTTCATTTACCTTTAAGCTCGCCTCCCTACATTGCCCTTCTTTCTCTCTCTCTCTCTCTCTCTCGCTCTCATGCTCTCTCTTATTGTCGAGACAGCCTCTCATAAGCTTCCAGATAGCGCCGCGACTGTATGAATATATATATCACCGCCAACTTAGATTCATGCCTGCCAATTAAATTTTCAATACAGCCGCCACCGTGAGCCTCGCATCTGCCTTTTGTTTCGAGGACTTTTTTTATGAACCTGGACGGTCGTGCACTATCTCACGCGCGCCGTTTCGAGGCCTTTTTTGATGGATAGGGAACTTTATGATTGAAGGCATACCCTCTCCCTGCGGAACGAGAAAAGTTGATGGAGTCGTATCACGCCCCCCCCCCCCCCGCCGCCTCCCCCTCCCCGTCTCTCTCTCTCTCTCTCTTTCCCTCTCTCTCTTTGCTCGCACGAGGAGTTTATTGTTTTAAATGCATTGAATATTTTATAAGCCTGGAGTTTTTACTGCCGCTTAATTGAATGGAAGTTTTATTGGTTGGAGAAAAAGCTTTATGGAATAAATTTGATTTTTATAAATAAATACTAAATGCTAACAGTTCAGTGTGAGATTTGGGTTATTAAATATAAAAATCTACGAAACAATTTGAAATGATTTGACTTTATCCCTTTACGAGGGAAAAGTGAATTTGTCCCCTGTCATTTTGAATTTACGATGGTTTCAGGTTTATTTCGTGCTTTTGAGAAAAGACGGAACTGCATTGTTTTTACGATGACATTTATTTCCGAATGGGTAACAACTCAGAGTAGTTGCGTAAAATGCAAATTATTAATTTTATTACTATAAATAAATTTGCATTCAAATTGGAAAATAGCCATAATTTTTATAATAATTGGTAAAAATTGTTTATATTTATTACGTAATAAATTTGTTGTTTTTTTTAATAAATTGATTATATTTTAATGAAAATATTATATTGAATCCAATTATTGAGTTTTAAAACAGTGTCGTGCATTCTAAATGGATTTCTGGAAATTTATATATGTTTATGTCATTATATAGTTGTGTATTAAATTTAACTATATTAGTTTTTGCCACTTTTTTGTAAACAAAAATAAGTTTCGCTTACATATTCTAAACTGGACCAAATTTACTGGTGCGTATTGTACCGAGAAATTTCGCTTACTCCAATCTATCGAAAAATACCTGTTGTTTCGTTCGAACGCACTCCAATCATCTGTTGACATTCTTTTCGCATGCGACTGTTTTTTACTCACGCGATGTTAACTTCATTTATTGCCAAAGGAAAACGTTCCAGATGGACAATTCAATAACTTCTCGACACAAAAAAATATGAAACTGCGAACGAATAGTACCGAATATGACAAAAAATTAAATGTCCAAGGATTTAACTGAAACAGAATTTTATACAAAACGTAACTTTTTCTTAACTTTTTCGGAAAACAATTTGTTTTAAACGAAAAAATTGTAAAATATAAAATTATAAAGTTATTATTATTCCTTTTGAAACTGTCTTGTTTTGTTAATATAAAAATAGACGACATTGCAATAATAGCTGAAGGATTTAATACGATAAAAATAATAAACCTGGTCACTCTCATTGTTTAAGGAGGTTCTCCAGCAACTCTTTAGTCAAATGAGAGGTGGAAAAAATTTTTTCTAAGAACTAATCAAATATAGATCAAAAATGATTCAATAATATTTTTTATATTATTTTTTATTTAAGAAAGGTATAGCAGTTTGCGTTTATATAAGTTATTTAATACAAACATTAAACCACTTATTTGAAATCAATTTGTCTACGTAGTAACGTCAGTTATACGTCTTTGTTTTATATGTTGTGTCTTTCTGGTACACGTGCAAGTTTAGGTTAAGATAGTACATATTAACTATTTGATAAGAAAAGATGACTCCAAATCTAAGTTATTGTATAAATAAATCCAGGATAAAAAGAGGGCCTGGAAAAGGACAATTTATAAAAAAATATTGTTAGATAAAATGAAAAATGCTCAAAAACCATTGACATAATTAGAATGATCATGTAGTAATATTTCTTGTGTTTATTAGAACGTGCTGCGTCTTTACTAAGCACTGTAGCGCATTCTAAATTAACCTACGAGATATCACCAACTTTAATACTTAATATTTTACAATTTTGCCAGCCAACCTGCATTTTTCTTTCCATATTTTGGAAGCTGATATACAAAACTATTAGAATCTCATTTTTCAAATTCATGATAGATATCTATCAAGAAAAGAAGCTTTCACTTCCGGTCTTCTTAAACCTTCGGGCCATGAGACTATGTTACAGTAACCCTTTAGATATCTTTAAAACCTGGAGAACCACCTTAAATTGTTCTAGATCAAATCAAAGCAAATCGTATAATGATACTATTCCCCATTTATAGTTTACCGATAACAAAGTTAAATTAATTATTTGAAGTTTATACGGTGATCGAACTTTCTACCAGTGACTGTAGTCGGTCAAAGAGCTTTTTTCAATCTATGTCAATTAATTTCCATTCTGTTTGTACAAGAGCACAACAGAAAGAATACGTCTCTATAGAGAAACTACTCTTCCGTAGCAGAAAGACGTGTTTAAAAATTTTAGTGGTTACTTTTACAACTTTGTTCGGGAGCAAGGAGGTCAAAAATTTTTTTAAAATTCATATTTTTTTTATGCTTTACGTGAACATCCAAGTTATAAAAGTTCGACTTCTAAAGTAAGTGATTTCTATTCTCGTGGTATCCTTTTTTATATAAAAGAAAAAAGAAAAACTTTTTGTCAGCGACAAACTAAATAAATTCGACTACGAGTTTTCATTCATGGCGCGTTATTTATTGGATTAAAACTTTAAATTTGAAATTTGTTTGCCCTTCGGCTAAGATATTTGTTAATTACTGACTTTGGTATTAAAGTAGTATTTACAAACTTTTTTAATGTTAATCGTCTAACAGTCTGCACTATTCCAAAAATTTTTCGCATCGGTATTGGAAAAACTTTCTATTATTTCAATTAGACTCAATAAAAGCTTAATTTATTTGTAGATAAATCGCTCAAGCAGGCAGAACATTATTTTTCTGTATAGTAATAGTTTCCTTAAAATATTTCATTGAAAAATATTAAATAATGCAATTGTTAAAAAATTAAGTTTATTTAGTGTTTATTTAGTGTTTATTTATAATTTTAATTATTTGTCGCAAGCGAAATCAATAACGTAATTAAAAAGATGCAATTTTTGAGAAATATGGCTTTTTAACGTACATTTATCGGAAAATAATAACACGAGCAAGTATATAAATGCGTTAATTTACTGTGATATGTGTTATACGCAGATTAAAATTTCGTATATGAACTCCCTCCTGTATATTATCATTTAAATTTAGTTAAAATATTCTGAATAAAGTTACAGCCTGCATAATTTACAGGCGCTCGCTTGGTGTGCAGGAGAGCGAAATTCTTTTCAAACTATTTCACCCTTTGATGTACGTGTGCGCGGCACTCACCTACCCTGTTCCATATATGTCATCATCATTTCTTATTTTTTTTAAACCAAACAGCAAAAAAATGTCCGCGTCGCTGCACGTATTTTTTGAAATTAATGCGCATCCAGATAAAAATAAAATAGATATCCGGGAGGAAGCTGCGTTCCCATATATTTAGGACACCCACGTTGGTACCTTTTTTCCAACTTTTTGAAATCTTCTCCGCCAAATCGAAAAACGATAAAATCAATGATTTACGCTTTACAGTTCACTGCACTAAATCTGTTGTTTGATTTCATATATCTTATATACTTCTTCATAGCGCTACGATTTCAAAAAGTAGACAGGCTACCGCATTAATAACAAAAGAAAATGCAAGTCATCGATAACCGGATAAAGTATCGAATTCCAGCTATAGAATTCGCGGTAAATTTTATGCAGTTAAATTAACTGAAGCGACGAAGAAGCCTTCTCCTCAATCTCCATAATCCAAAGTTCCATATTATCATTTTAAATTTGCATACTTTCATCTTCTCACACAGCATCATAAATGAATCCCCCCCCCTTCACCACCCCCAACTAAAAAGCAAATGAGGAGGAGAAAAAGGA
The DNA here is from genome assembly GCA_900474315.1 of Torymus auratus. Taxonomy (NCBI): domain Eukaryota; kingdom Metazoa; phylum Arthropoda; class Insecta; order Hymenoptera; family Torymidae; genus Torymus; species Torymus auratus. The sequence goes on along the minus strand of UXGD01003201.1, from coordinate 10,472 downwards.
GATAAAATCCACATAACGCTATATATACCAGCAATGCAATCGTAAATCAGCCGAAGCGAAAACTCGAGTCAGCCGCGAGAAAGCGGCTCGAGGAGGCAAAATAAAAGGGTCGAGAGCGGAAATCCAATGTTAAACGCAGCGTGAAATCGACGGCAAACAGAGTATTATAGAGGGCGAATCTCCGCTTCCATCTCTATACAGAAGATCCTTACGTCGTTGCACTCGGCGAAGTCCACGAGTAAGATCCAGAGCGGCGGACCGGTGGCAACCGCACGCGTCAACATACGTACACGTATATATATGTATGTATATATATGTATACCTCACGCGTGCGCCCTCACGCAAGCGGTGGTATGTCTCTCGCTATTATCTCCCCCTCTCTCTCACACACATACACACACTCAGGCCGTAGCCGCAGCGGGTTGAGAGACCTGCACGACGGACCGCGCGCGTCGGGATACGCGATCACACTGAGGAGCACAAGCGGCTCCGAGAGCCGCCACCGCTACCGCCACCGTACGCCGGCCGAGAGTAGGAGTCGTGCGCGCGCGCGCGAGCTCGTGGAAGCGCTGCACTGTCCTCTCTCGGTCTGTTTCTCTCTCTCTTGCTCTCTCTCCTTTATTACACACCCCCATCGCGGACGCTCGGAAGCCTTCGGCGCAGTTCGTGGATGCATTTCCTCATGAGCGCAGTGTCATCCTTGCCGAGTAGAATATCGCTTCTCAAGGCGAGCCGATTTTCTAGAGTCCACGTGGCTTTTTTGTAGATGAGAGAGAAAGACTGAAAGAGAGAGAGAGAAAGAGGGTGGGGGAGGGGGATACGGTGAAGTGGTAGTCGGTGTCCTTTGGCTGATGGAACGAACGGGTGAGCAATTTCAGCGTGGTTTTGAATTTTTATTGGACATGAATAGCTGAAAAATGGTTTATCATTTGACAGTTTTTGGGTCGCGTGTTCATCGATGCCAGGAATATTTTTCATCGGTATGGAGTGCAAATGCGAGATTTATCCCTCAAAAATACGAAAAATAGCACGAAGTGAATAAAATGTATCGGAGATTCTGAGATACAAATACTTCTACAAAAATGCATAATATGTTATTTTGCAAGTTTTCAGATTCAATTATTCCTTAAAATAAACTTGATATAACAGAAATGCAATATTTTTTTAATTACAAATTCTGTTTGTTCATTTTAACATTCAACTAATGTTGCTGATATGTTATTCGGAATATTGCAATACGGTTAAATGTACAATATTGACTTAGAGTTGAATATTGTGGAGGAAGGCATATTTGAGTTTGTTATTGAAAATATTTAAAAAAATATATACATACATATCTAGGTTACATGAAGGGTATTCAACGTGTAACATATATTACCAAATCGGGTAAGTATTGAATACTATATTGTCGTATGAATATTTAATATTATATGTATGGGTTATCAAACATTGAAATATTTTATTTCCTTAAAAACAAACATTTGTGTATTTATTGAATCGCTTCCAAATATTAATTTTGAAATTGGGTGTCATTATAATTTATGTGGAATATTTATTTTAATATCTACGTATGCATTTAATGCTCAAATATAAAAACACTTATAAAGTATTAATGCAAGCATTTAAAATATTGATTTTTTCAACTTTTTTAAAAATGTTTTCGAAAATCTAATTCTAAATCAAAACTTATAACAAGTGTTGGCGAGTGTAGGCGGGCCAAGGACGGCCAGACAGTCACGAGTCTAATATGTATACGTTCACGCTCAGACGATGAGTGATCCAGTAGTCTCGAGGGCGCTCTTAGTATCAGGCGTCTGCAAGCATACCTATAAAGTCGAAAGGTGGAAGATTCCTTCTCGAGCTTTAATCCTTTTCATTTTGACTGAGTCCTGAGGTCTCTTGCCACCGCGGTAGGAGTTTTACTGGAGCTTGCGGGTGATGGATGACTGCGTATATTTTATATTAATACTATATAATTACTTGTTTGAGTAAGAATACAAGTTGCCCTTAATTGAGAAAGCGACAATTCAAGTTTAATACAATTCATACTAGAATAACGCGATTACAGTGAGATATAAGTTTCCAATTAAATTCAGGATATTACGATCCTTTGAATGCTACGCTACCTCTGCTCTTCAGTGCGATGCATGTTTAACAAATACTCTGTCGTTGATTTATAAAATTCTTTATGCAACCAGTTCATTTCGTAGTATTAGGTGTCAAACTCATCAGGATGAGGGGAGCATCATCTCCTCAATAGTTCAGCTGCCTCAATGCTTGTGCGTTGAGTTTTTGTTTCATGCAGGGTTCGTTATCTTTTGGACCTTTATAAATTTTTAACCTCCTGCCATCATTTCTCTGTAGTCTAAGCTTCCTCACAGAGAAGATCATTGTCAGTCAGATCATTTCTCCTTTTAGTTACATTTTGAACCCATCCTTCCATATATCGAATAACGTGCTTTGTATTAAAATGATTTGATTTTTCACTGATGCACGAAAATCAGACCATCATAGAGCCTTTAATTTCTTAAAAGGAGGTTGGAAGTAAATCGAACACCAGACCACTTTATCCTCATTAATTTTACAATTACTTGTATACGTTGACATTTGATGAAAGAAAAATCAATAAGAAAAAAGGACACGAGTAAAATGGCGAAAAATTCCAATTTCGTTCAAGTTGCACGATCTTTTTAAAGGGTTCAGCCAAGCATGCATGTAATTACACGTTTTTTGTTCTTGTCCTGGCAAAATGGATTCGCAAAGTCTTGTCAGCGTGCACGCCGCGCGACATAATGAATCCCTTTGCTCATGATTGATGACCCACGGCCTTACATAAAAGTGTCTCCCTCAGCATCCGTCATTCCTCCTCCGTTCGCGCTCGTCGTATTACCGTCTCGCGGCTAACCCGGCCCCTTTAAAGGCCATTAATTACCGTAATTGTATAAAAGCTCGATTAACACGCTCCCGAGGAACGAGATCGGGCTTACGGCGCCAGCTGCTTCTCCACAGACAAAAAGCGCCTATCGCCCGCTATCTTGATCACTTATCGAGTCATTGTCTCCCTCCACCCCCGCCCCTCTCGTGCACATGTATGTATGCGCGAGTGTACACGTATGTGTGTCAATGTGTACAAGAGACATTTTGGCACGCAGGCTAAAGGCTAATTTGTAGAGGAGTGGTCGCTCGAGTGTGCCCATGTAGAAAGTACCTCGTTAGGCGCTGCCGCGCGCCTGCTGTACCTGCGCCTTCGATAGACGCGCGCGTGGCGCCGGTGTAATTACCGTATCGCTTGATCGGCCGTTAGGACTAGCCTCCCGCTTCATCTCTCTCTCTCTCACTCTCTCTCTCCCTCTCTCTCTTCCTCTTCCTCTCCCTCTCTCTCTCTCTCTCTCTCCCTCTCTCTCTCTCTGCGTACTCTATCGCTAATAGAAAGGCTCGGTAGCCGCGAGGGCGCGTAGGTACACGTGCGAGCGGCTAAACGCATTGAGGTAGGTAGACTGGACGATATGGAAATTCAAGATTTTCGACGAATCGTTTTGATTAGATTGAAATTACTTAAGGGTTATGTTTACGATGTCGATTTATGCTTGCGTCTGTGTGAGAGAGCATTCTGTTGGGAAGTGTATTATTTGAGGGTTTGTTTAAAAACATCATATCGTTAATCAAAATATATGAAAGGTTATATTGTTGAAGAAAATATTCATAAAGATATAATATGTAACAAAGAAAACCGGTTCCAATTGCTGATAATAATTGTCAAGATGAATGAGAAGCTTGGAAAATATTGATAAAGCATTGGTAGGAGGTGCAAGTGGAATAAGCCAGATATGGTCCGACATCGACATGTCAATATACTTTTGTAGTATTGTCTGCGATTCGGATTGGGAATATCTGATATTAATTATTATTTGATTGAAATAATAATCAATTCACTCATGAGTTATTTTCTATTCGTATGAAAGTAAATAAGATTATTTATGAAGTTTTTTGCTGATTATGAAAATAAAAATATTATTTCCTTTTTGGTTGGTTAATAAAAGTTTTATCCTGATAAATTCCTATTTGCAAAAAGCACTTGATAATACTACTTGAGCTCCGCACAAACTTAGTGTAGCGAAAAATATCTGTACTCGGTCTTCACCAAAAAATATTAAGCATCTTAATCTTAGATATTATGATTTTACATAAGATGACAAAGTAGAGCAAGTGATAAAAAAGATCCCAATATAAGGGAATCGTCAAGAACAGTAGTTATTGATTTATGTAAAAGCTTTCTTAATTCTAGCGATGGCCCGTATAATTTTCGTAAAGCTGTTCATTCATTTAACTTGCTACGCTTCACGAGGCCGAAATAGAAGTAATCCCTTCTGAATTTTAATGTTGAATATTCATGAGCGAACGCACTATGCTTCTGTTTCTTGCAAAGATGCACGGACCTCTTATTTTAGATTGAAAAATTGTATAATATACGAAAGTTGGTTTCTTATACACAGTGTCGAAGCTCTATTTTTATTAAAATCAAGTTTAATGTTAAGAAAATTTAGTAGGCTGTGTAGGACATGATAATTTTAATATTAAAACTCACAAAGGGTTGAGAATTAAACCTCTGCATCCTAACTAGCATGCTTGTTGAGCGGGCTACCCAACAAAGACTTCCATATTCGGTGATCTTCCGCATCGATGAGCAGCTGGAAAGAGCGGAAGTTATAGTAGAAGCCTCATTTAAGGTGGAAGGGGTATTCAATTGCACATGCACGCAGTGTCTGTTCGCAAAAAAGTAAGGAAGCATGGAGTTTCGAAGCTACTGATAAATTGACGAGGCAGCAGCGGGTGTACTGAAAGCAAAAGGAAGAAAAGCCTTTCTCGGAACCGGAGAGATCACATTTAGGTATGACTCCAAGGACCCGGAGGTCTGCAAGGACCCGGAGGTAGGCAAGGAAAGACAGAATAAAGGCAAAAGGGATCAGCTAGAACATGGCTAATCCAGAAGTCAACATTCTGCAAGTTAATTTGCATCACAGTAAAAGCGCTTCGGTGGTTTGAACCAGGTGCATGACTGTAAGGCATACGTGCTCAGCCATTGCGCTGATGCAGGAGTCATGGCTAGTATGGACCCGCGTATAATGGGTCTGACAGCTGCAGAGGTCACCTACGCGAGTGGGGAGCATTTTGGTGAGAGGATGTGCGTAGTAGTTGGGGGAATAGACGCCGCTCTCATCCAGGAAATTTCCACTAGGAATCTGGCGGTAGTAATACTTCGAGGGAAAGACGGGATAAAGCAGAGCAAGGGCCACATAGTAACTTCTGTCTAATGTGCTCGCGGTACGGAATCTCCCCCCAGAGGAGGTAAAAAGACTAGTCGTGCATTGCAGGAGGGAAGGCCTTGAGTTCTTGGTGGGCTTTGATACCAATGCACACAGCCATAGGTGTGGGGCAGCACGGACACTAATGAGCCTATTTTGAGTACCTCCTGGACTACCTTACGTAGGAAAACCATGTAGTCTTGAACAAGCAAGCGGAGCCAACCTTTGTCACGGCCAACAGGAGCGAGGTACATGATATGCTCTTCTGCAATGGACTAATGAAGGGATGGATACATGATTGGAAGATCTCCAATGAGCTCTCAATGTCGGATCACATGATAATTAGGGCCTCATTGAGGGGAGCTATCCCCCGTCTGGAATGCATCAGAAACTTCAGGAAGACAAATTGTGATGAATTCAGGTCCTGGATGAGGAGCTGACCGTCGACTTTCGGGAAAAATATGGCACACCAAACGAGGAACATTGTCCTCGCACCAAAAAATCCACCCGGCGCGTCAGGCCCAAGTGGAATACGGAACTGCAGGCAAAAAGGAAAGAAACTGAACGGCTCTCTAATAGTGCAAGGAAGAAGAACACGAAAGAGACCTGAAAGGCCTTTGAGGGAAGCCTCTCTTCAGCAGAAAATTCTCTTTATCATATCCTATTACAAATTTTAATATTGTCACGGATGTATACCCGAGCCCTGACGCGTTAACACTGATAGGAAGAAGATGCGTGTGAGGCTTTCGAGCAAGCCTCGTAACAATAGCTCAGTAATCAGAGCAATGGACCAGTCTTTTGGATCCGCGAGATTTTTACGCGACTAATTCATCTTAATTTATTTACTCTGTCGTACTCTCGTACGTAATCATATCAATATTTGAATAATATAGTACTTAAAAGTGACATCATTGTCAAACTCAATCATGACATTAACTATAAAAAATATTTGAAACGGAATAATATTTTAATTTTTGAAGCATTTGTTAATCTTGAGTAACCGTTCAAAAATGATATTTCTATTCCATTTTAATTGGATAAATTAAATGTCTTAAATATCAACAGAACCCTAAAAAATTATGGGAACGAAAATAACCTAACTTTCGTTCGAATAATTTTGTGGGGTGCCGTTGATATTTGGGCTCAAAACTGTGTAGAATGGTAGATTATTACATTGCGCAGGGCAACTATCTCCTTATAAGACGTAATTCGATATATTTATTTTGATAATATGGAATTTACCGTGTTCTGTCGGTAAAACAGAGTACATGAGTAAAACACCCCCTTAAGTTTTAGCCAAATACGTAATTCGGAGTTGTGGCAGTCGGATTGTACGTCAAATTTTTTCATCCCTTTTTTTAATCCCCGACAGAGTATGGAAGTAGGTAACGCAGCTTACGAGAGTAATTGGTATAATTTGTCTCCGCTGGATACTAGACTTCTAATCCTCGTTATGGTCCGAGCGAAGCAACCATTCATAATTACTGCAGGAAAATTCGCAGCATTTTCGTTAGGACTTTATTGTAGCGTGTGTATAGCAATATTTTGTACTTTTTTAACTAAAACGAATTTTTATTCTAAGCACGATATACTTAAAATAATTATTGCGAAAAAATCTTGAGACTGATATAATGCGATATTTTATTATACTACTTTTACCGTAAATAATATATATTTTTGTAATACGTATTTATATTTTATTAACAGATTTTAAAATCCTCTGGAGGCTATTTGTCTATGCTGCTCGCAATGAAAGATCGTTTAACTCTTTAGCTTAGTGTTATCATTTGTGTATAATTTATTTGTATAATAATTTTTGTATAATTTTTATAAACAAAAAAAAACAGAATTATGAAAATTCGAAATATTATACAGATAAGATGTTAAAGAAATGTTTAAACTGTAATATTATTTTAAAATAATGAATTTTATTAAACGGAGATACAAAAGAGTATACGATTATGTTACAAAAGGAGATTACATTGAATGGTTTTCTTAAATTACATGTGTTTGTTACGAATATTATATTATACTTTCACCTTTTCCATTATCTTTCAATCCTTTTCATATCAATCATATCCAGAAATTTAGAATTTGTTTACAGTCTTTTTTAAAAGAAAACGAACAACATAGTTCGAAGTAGATTAAATATTTCACTATATTGACTATTTATTTTTTTTACGCACTTACATTTTTAAGGAAAATCTTTAAAAGAGTTTGACGTCAAATTTAATGTAGTACACGAAGTCTTGAAAATGTACAATGCAATAATGGATACAAAGAACTCGCGCTTGTTCTCAATGGAGAACTAAATAATTAAATAATACTGATCAACCGATAAGTAGAAAAAGAGCTAATAAAGCTTTAAATGCGGAAAGAACCAGCGCATTTTATATTTATAATTGGAGAGCATGCGCTTATTCTATTCCCTGGAGACGAGCATTTTCTGATATTCAGTCTGTTATTAATTTAATTGTTCTCAGTGATATTACTGGACGTAGTTTCCTTTATTTTAAAATATATTGTTGCATATAAGAGCTGTTATGGCGAGAGAAGTAGACTAAACAAAATTTAGTTAAATTTTTATATCATTATTAGAAAATTTAAGAATTTAAAGAGAACTTTACAATTTAAGTAAAATGAAAATATTTGATACATAATTTATGAACAAAATTATGTATTTCCATTGCATGCTTAACGTTTTTCATTTTGTGTAATTCTATAAGTGACGATGAGTTTGAAACCACTGGCTTAACAACATGCTTGTTAAGGCTATATGATAAAGTTAAAATATATCATAATACATTCTGAAAGATTAGGTTTTCAGTTTGTTACGTTCATCCCACGATTTTTCATGAGGATTTATGGAGTATGGCCGGGAACTAGGGCTCCTAAAGTTGGATTGGCACGATACTCTTCCGCTCGGTCAATAATGATTATGTTTTGCTTCATCAATTGGCCACAAACAGTTCAAGTTTTTAGAGTGGGTAAAGATTTGAATGCCATCCTTGGACTGTTGACTACCACCGATGTACCTACAGGAGTGGCTGCATTGAAAATGATCGGTTTCAGTATCTATCAAGACGGTAAAGGTTACATAATAGTAGTTTTTGATACAGGGAGCGTAAAAGCGATTTTAAAAATTTCCAAAATGCCTAAAGTCGCACTTTATACACACTGAATCAAAAATATGTTTTTTACATAGTATGCGTAAAGTACATCGATTCGCATCGTTTTCAGTGCGTCAAGCAAAGCTTTACGCACGCCATGTGTGAAATTCAACTTTACACACTCAAACGATGCGACGACGTGCTTTATTCATACTATAAAAAAAAATATTGTTCGCCACGCGGGCGAAATCTTTACGACTTCGTGATCGCCCAACACTCGGTGCGTAAAGTTCAATTTTACGCCCTAATGACGAAAACTACTATTTTATATTATCTTTTCAGACACTATCAAATTATCGTAGGAAATCATTTTTATGTTCATTTGACTTATTTCTTCAATAATATCTCTTATTGATCTCCGATAATTGATATTCATCATTTGCATATCGTCGGCTCAGTGGAAAAAATAAACGGACACCTCCAATTGATTTTAGCTGGAGTTGTCCGTTTTTCTGACTAAGCCTATGATACCATCTCATTTAGAAAATCACATCATAGATATTTAGTTCACCAGTCACTACTTAGTAGTACAATGATGTAATATATTTTCCTTTGTTGTGATTATAAATTATGATGAATACAAGCTTTGTAACTGATACATAGTACTACATCAGCTAATCGTTTCGTTAAGGATTGGAAGAAAGCCACTGGGAAGTTTGAAGTAGACATCATGTGGAGAATTGCACAGACCACTCGGATGTATCAAGTTGTCTGCATATGCGTGAGCCAAGGTGCAGGTCTCACGTACACAGTACTTGCGTCTTATATGACATATAAGGCGCATTTTAATTTCGCCAAAGATGAAGAATTTGAAAAACCATTATATATGACGGGTAAACTTCCGTATAATACCAATTCTAGCCCTGCATACGAGATCACTTGGTTCATGCAAGCTGTGGCGGTGATATTAGTGTCGGGATCCTTTGGAGTCATTGATAGTTTCTTTGTCAGTTTGGTATTTCACCTGTGTGGTCAGTTGGTTATCCTACAGAATCTTATTAAAAATCTTATCGACTCCGATAATATTAAGGAGGAGATATTTGCTAAGGATGTGTCAAAAATTGTTCAGATGCATGGTAGAATTAGCAAGTAAGTTTCAATTGATAAAACATCGTTGTCTCAAAATAAAGGGTTTATTGGTTATATTTGCTGGAATACCATAATAAACGTAAAACCGTAAATCAATGTTACATTCTGGATTACAGATTTGCCAGTACTATTGAAGATACATTTAATAAAATATTTCTTGTCCAAATTTTAGTGATTACCTTTGTGCTTATTCTACAGGGATATCAACTTGTAATGGCAAGTTATCAACTGTCTCTTAGATTAACAAAACAATGTTTTTGTTAAAATAAAATTTTTGTTTTTGTATATATTCTTTAGATAACTACCACAGGAGATGGGATTACGATGCTTGAACTTATTTTTATGGCAAATTTTAATTTGTGTTTTATGTTTAGTCTTTTTCTCTACTGCTACGTAGCTGAAATTTTACGTACAGAGGTAAATAATGTAGACACGTATTTTATTCATTAGCACATAAATTTTATTTATGAATTTATTCATACGCAATTTACTTAAATTACATTTTTGTAATACATGCACGATTTTCGGCGTTTTCCAACCTAAAAGAGGTCCTAAAGTCACTTTTTTGGACTGATCGGATGAAAAAACACATTCTAGCCCGGCGGGCGTCAATGAAAATCCATTCAGCCCGCTGCTCTAAACTTCTGTAAAATTGCGAAAATTAAACTTAATCCACTATAAAATTTGTGAACGCCAGATTTTTTATGTCTTTTTTTATTCAGAGATGAATCCAATATACTATTTTTATTGGAAAATGAACATCTTCACATTCGCACAAATTTTTGGCGGAGTTTTGATTATTGTTAACAATTCTAGCCTTGCTTTTTAGGTTTAAAAACGCCGAAAATCAATACATAAGTCACAAAAAATATGGTGTGCACCTAGGGCTTAGTGGGCCATTTGACCTCGT
>UXGD01003200.1:0-21491 GCA_900474315.1 Torymus auratus | reverse complement strand
GGCGCGTAAAGTGCGTACTGTACGCCCTGCGGGCGAAAAACAGCCTACGCATTTTACGCTCCTCGTGAAGAAAATTATATATGCACCATGGTACTAAGTAAAGAATCCCTCAGATCGAATATTTGTCACAACTATATGCGAATTATATGCGATCTGGGACATTCTTTACTTTTACTCCCTAGGTGCATAATCTACTATTAATAGAAAATAATATTACAGTATGGGGACAAATTTATATAAAAATTCACGCTATCAATTTTTCAAAGTAATGGTAGGATAATATAAAAATTTTAATTCTAGGAGCTACGCGATCGGCTACAAGATAAAGATTTGAAAATCGAAAGCCTTCAATGCGAAAAGAATTCTATAAAGGATGAATTGCAGGGCAAGACTGAAGAATTTGACAAATTAAAAGAAGCATACGATCGAGTATCTGATAAACCTAGTTTCCAAAATGCCATCGATGTAGATAAACTTCAACAAGAAATAGTAGCGAAAAACGTTGAAATTGAGGAGAAAAATTTCCAAATTGAACGTTTGAATAAAGACCTGCAAGTAAAGACACATAACTTGCAACAGCTCGTCAATACTGAACTGTGGAGTAAAAATAAAGAAATTGCTAAATTGCATAACCATTTAACCGCGAATCAAGAGAAAGAACGTCATAAACTAGATATGATGGAAGAAAGTGCGAGCTCTCAATTGAACGCGTTGATCAAGGAGCTGAATGACATTGGCATCCAGGTGACATTCATGAGTGACATAATACAACTAAATTACGTCAATTCTGACAAGCCGGTCGACGCTACAACAATGACCCATTATATTCACAAACTTATTGCTCAGAAAAACGAGTTGGAGAAAGAAGTTGATTACTTGAAATGGTTGAAACTCGTTTCAAAACCGAACAAAGATGTAGAAACTGACGCTTGCGATTCTACAACCGATAAACAATATTGCGAACTTTTAAGGACGCATTTGAAGGAACTTGTCGAATTTATGAAAGACATGCTCAGGAGTACTGATCAAACGACTGATATCGTCAACAACAAACAGAAAAAAATCGTATTCGATGTACTAATGAATTCGAAAATCCTTTCTGACGATTTTATGAATGCGTTAGAAGGGATAGTGCCAAATGAAGCCGAAGGCCCATTTGACATAGATGACAAATTAAATAGATCAGTCAGAAAAAGTAAGTCTGATAATTTTATAGAATTGAAGAATCAATTTTCAACGCCTTCAGATTCAGAGACTTTTTCGGAGCCCGATAGAATGGTTTCACTCGAAAGAATGGGACTAGATGTCAAACATCAGAAGTCCGCCGTGAGACCTAGGTCGAAGTTCGCCAAAAACTTTAGTGATTCCGAGGATTCTATTGATTATCATCCTTGTCATAAGACTTTTCAGAGTGACCTTAGCGATTTTGATGTCAGTCGGCAAATTTTTGAATTAAAAGAAATTAATACTTTCCTTTATTCCGAACTAAATGTCTTAAGAACTGAAGTGGGGAAGACTAAAGTTGAAGATGTAAGTATTTTTGATAAAATATTAAAAATAAAATAATAAACTAATTTCTTTATTTTAAATAACTGCCGCACTTCTTTAATCGACTTTGCAGTTCAATTATAAACTTGAGTTTTTATTTAAGAAATTATTTCTGTTTTATTCGAGAATGTCCAATTATTACTTAAGTTTTTTTATTTAGTGGATTATTTCTAACTAATAATAAAATATTTTTTACAGGCAATTCACATTAAATTAACGCTGTTGCTTAATAAACTTGAAAAGTCACGTCATTATTGCGAAAAGTTGCAAAATGCCTTGGAAAGGAAAATTCACGAATGCTATACATTAAAGAAAGAAAGTAAACAAAATAGTATGCGTAAAGTGCAATTAGAAAAAAAAATGTTGGAAGTAGAAAATATGGCCCTCCAGGTTGCAAAACAAAAAGCTGAGCTGTTACAACGTAAAGAAAGCACTGACCGAAAGACTACCGAAATGTTAATCACATTGAATAAGGAAAATGAAGTGGTATGATTTAATAATATGATAATTATATCAACTGAATCTATTAGCATATATTTAATTTTTCTCTAATTTTATAGCTGAGAACGAAAGTGAAGACGTTAGAAGGTGAAAGTGAAGAAGCAAAGACAACCATTTTAAGGCTAACGAGAGAATTAGATCACCTTACTCTCACTCACAGTCAAATATTGGTTGAAAATACGAAGTTAACAAATGATAAACTTCGGCTGGAACAAGAACTAAGAAAATCCGAAGGCCGATATGACGTAGCAGTACGAACTCTACAAGATAAATTTCACAAGGAAGTATGTACACTATGAATCATTTATTTTTATATTAAAATTATTAAAATCTGTATTAATCTAAAATCGATGCTTTATAAAGGTGGCTGACTTAAACCAAATCAACGACTCACATCGAATGAGAGTGCAGGAATTAGAAGCAACCAATAAAGATCTTCGAAGGCACGTAGTCGTCTGCGAAGCCAGTGATTCTGCACCAAGTTCCAGTGGCATTTCGTCCATTCCATCCGATGTTACAACGAAACAATCTTGTGATGATATTCTTCAAGAATATCATACGTATAACGTAAGTAAAAATAATTTTCGTATGCAAATAATATTGGTCGGCCTACAAGGATAACTCATATTCTATGTTTACCATGAAGGGCTCTCAGTACTGGCTGCCGATAACTTACCCTACATCGAGCGGGCGCAGTAAGTCCAGTTGCTCGCCGGATCTCGGCATAGAGAGCGACGCCGTGTCGTCGACGAGGCCTCTTAAAGATACCTTGAAAATCACCGAGTCAATGACTAATCTGCTCAGCGACGATGACAACTGTAACAACAACCCAGGACTCCGAGACCTTGACGGCGATAGCCCGCTACCTGAAGAAGGTGAAACATGCTTGCATTCAATTATTATGAAAATTCAAAATAGACGTATTTCAGTTTCTTGACAGATTCAAACAAAATATTTTATTGTGAATTTTTTTTTTCTATTTTATAGGTGGGCTAATTTACTATAGTATGTATCAAAATCAATTGATTAATTATAGAGCTTGTGGCAAGCAATGTTAGCCAATAATGCATAGCAATTTTCATAGCATTGCTACACTTGCTATATGTTTTCATTATATTCTTATAAGTTGTAGAACTTTTCACGCTATTACTGTCATGCACCGTTGCATGGATGTTGTAAAATAATATTTAAAATACTCTTCGAACATAGATTTTAGATAATATTTTGTGATTTGGCTATACACTTTTTTATTTGCGAATATAGTATAGAACACTATTTGAAAAAATCATCCTGTGAAAATATGTATTTATTAATTCCTTAAGTAATATAAAATTCAACATTTGCATTTTTCCAAATCACAGAATTATTTAATTACATTAGACTAATATAAATATTTTCATGCATTGTATATTTAATACATACAGAAATTTTCATCACGTCTCTTCAATCAATATATTAAATAATCATCATCATCATTTAAAATAAACGCACGTATAGACACAATTCGTATCCTACCAGATAATCGAATACTTTTCAGTTTTCTAAATTTTAACTGATTTATTTTTAGATCAATGAAAGCTCTATTAAATATCTCTAAACTTGCGTTTATGAACTTATTAATTTTAATGTTTTTTATTCCTTTTAATAATAGTACATATAAAAATAACAAGTTTTCAATATTCATCAGTGTTTCACACTGTATATCATGATACTAAACATATCATAGTATGAGTCTACAGCTTGGCTATGCAACCAATAAATGTTCAATGTTCTCAATCAACATACATGTTATACAAAGTAATACTATGACTTTCAAATGCTACATATGCAAATATAAAAATGCAAATAATTTTGAAACTTTAGACATTATGTAACAATAGTTTTATATTGTTATTTCGTGAAACAATTCTCAAAATAATAGTCATTGTATTACTTTAATTTGCATAATTTAGTAAATTATTAAATAAAAATAATTTTATTTTGTCTTTCCTAGGTCTCGATGAAGTTCAATCCTTAAAACAAGAGAACGTCGCGCTGAAAAGAAGATTGATGAAGACTCGAAGGGCTCTCGAAGACACGTTTCAACATTTATCTGCATCGAACAAAAACAAGAAAAACGTCGAGAAGGCCATCACGAAACAACTTATGATTACGAAAAGTATACTTAAGAAAACAAGAAACTACGAGGAAACACAGTATGAAGAAAACTAATTTTTGAAAAATGAAAGAAAGTCGTGACCTAGTATTAAAAGCTGATCACAGAATTTTTTTCAAAACGCACCATGCGTTGCAATCACTTACCATTGGGTATTATCACTTACTTGTATTTACTCGATTGTATGGTTCTTAATCTTAATTTTGTGCCCTCTGATATCATAGTATATGTCTATCTATGTCTATTGACATAGCAAAGTGAACTTGTTACACGTACAATTCTCGTTATCAAAAATTTAATATACTTATATAAAAGAGACTATTTTTACAAAATAACGAAATTTTTTCTAAAATGAAAAGAAGAAAGAGTTTATATTGTTACGACGATAATAGGCAAACGAATAAGAACATTGTACATTAAAAAATTTGTATATACATTTACAAGTAAGGAGATTGTTATTGTACTTTTTTAGTATCTATTTCGGTTTATTTTTTTCTACTTTTTTTGAAGGCAATGACTTAAGCGTAGTTTTTCTACGTTTGTTAATCGAGTCTGTCTTGTACGTGTTTACTTTCTAAGGCACCTTATACAAAGATCTTTCAGATTGTATATAATTTACAATTCATAAAACAATGCATCTGTATATAAACCATTAATAAAGTGCCATTCATTCTTGAATTGTACCTATAATTCACTACTATTTTTATTTCACAATTTCCCTTCAAATTTTTTAATATCTTAACTGCAAAGAAAAGGTCAATAAATGTCAACCAATCGAAATTAAATTCTACAAAATTAAAAAAAGTTATGGGTAGGTATTTGCTTTTGTTTGGTTTGAATTAAAATAATATAATATCTTGTATAATATAAATTTGGGTTCGTGTATATATCTGTGTATTTTATTTCGCATTAAACATATTTAATACGTAAATTTATTTATTATTTTTGTATTTGTAAAGAAGCAACAATTTTTGATTATGATAAATCTTTATTATCACTTGATGACTAGATAATATAAAGATCCGTAATAACTGATTTCGGTCGAAACACGAATAGCGCATTTTATTGACGCAAATGTTCGCATTCATTTACCAGACGTTTTATGTTAATCGCAATGAACATTTTGGTTCACTGGCTACATGTTTTACGGTGTTCGCTTTGTTTTACGTTCTCTTTTCAAATAATATTTTCATATAAACTAATAAATTAACGTTTTTTCATTTGTTCTTTGTGCCATTTACCTTCTGCAAAAAGATGTAGCGTACTTAATATAGATTTCTACTATGTCGGCATCACTTCGTCTGTTCACGTATTTTTTATTTACAATTTAAATAGAAATTAAAGGTTGCTGACATGTGTTTTTTATAACATTAATATTGATTTACTTCGAAAGTAAGATTTCAGCATTTTTTTACAACCACTAAAGTACAAAGTCATTTACTATCATTATTTACTATTTATCCATTACTCTTTTTCTAAACGTGTAAATGAAGCAATTAAGTGAATTGCTCGATGAAAAATTATGGATAATGCAAATATTACGTCGAACAATGGTAAATGTTTCTCTAAATTGTAAATAGAAACAGATATAAACGAAGACATACAACTAATTTAAATCTCTCAAATTATCACATTTATTTTTACTTTTTGTGTTTTATATTTTAATTTTCTTAATTTGGAGTAATACCTGCATAATTAATTAATATTTGAGGTATCGTATGCTACATATCACATTTTTGCTTCGCTAACGGAAGTATATTAAAGCGTAATATAAAATAAAATAAAATTATCAACGTTCGTATTACATTAATTATGGCTTACTCGTCTTCATGTACACTGTTTCATACTTAAGACAATTTAGAGCAATACAATTCTTTTGCATATTTTTCAATTACATATTACACACTTATTTTGACGTATTATTACATTTAATCTAAAGAATTTGTATACATTTCACTCATAACCGTTGGCGAAATTAATAAAGCAAAGCTGTGAACAGCTTTAATAATCATAGTAAAAGACGTATAGTAAGTAAGTATATTACTTGCAATCTGTGCGTGTATAATGTTGTTTTTATTTCTGAAGTCTCATTTTTAACCATAGTTTCTAATTTGAATTATTTACAAGTGACGTTCGAAACTATTTACTCAACAAACGCCTAAATTGAATCGCTGATTAGAAGCTTATAATTCGCAATACAGTGATTGGAAATTTATTAACCGTCGTTGTAATAAAGCCAAAAGCTGTGCGTGAAACTTTGTAAGTAAATTTTTCAAATTCAAATCAATAACCAATAATTCTAATTTTTTTAAAGCTTTCAAATTTCGCTCTTAAAACTGTAATACAAATCCAGTCGTCATCGGTGATGCAATCACAAAAATAATCCATAGAGAAGTCGACACTGACATTTGCGTTTCGTGAATCGATAATTAAAAAACGAGGAACTTGTACATAAATATATCTATATTCACCGTTATATCGATGCGTTATGGTAATGCGCGACGCGTGATTAATATTTCTCAGATACATCGGATAAATCACTAATTGTCTTGCCTCTTCGCACTTCGTTTTTTTTTTCATTCATCGTGTTGATGTGATTATTATATACTCCTGAGAGCACGCGTCAAATGATATACAATTTGTGAATCTTACGTCCGAGTGTGTTTGTGTGTGTGTGCATGATGTGTGTATGTGTGGTGTGTGTAACGACAAAGATAGCGGAAGGGACGGCGTCGAATAAACCGACTCTACTCGACTCGCGAAATCTTTGTCTACATTTGTCAACATTTTTTCCTCATTTTTTTTGCTTGCTAACATACGGGAGAATTGACGTTAATTGAGACTCGTGAGAGTGAAGCTGTAGCTCAGCGTGACACAACACACACGCGGCTGCTCCTCAGTGATGAGCTGCTTTATTATTATTATCGTGATACCTATATATAATATGTGTGTGTATGTCAATTTGTGAAAGCGCACTCGGAATTTCGTGTCACAATTTATTTACAGCCAAGAGGAGTGAGCGGTTCGATATATATAATATATAGTAGCGCGGAGAAACAGTGTGCGATTCGGTCTCTCTCGGGACTCCGAAAAAATATGTTTTTTTTTGTATATCTGAGTTTTTCTTTTAATCTTTGAATTCATGTTACGTGTGGACACTCGAAGGTACGACAGTCAAAAGTGCGCTGCTTATAATATATACTCCTCAGTACTCACAACTCTTTCGTTCTCCGTTGTTATACGCTTCGAAAATTATATATATATAGATTTTTATATATGTATACTCCCGCTTATAACATTCAATTGAATTATACACAAAGAATTCATTCTCGACACTACCTCTATACTTATAGCAAATCTCAAAATTCGATACGTTCATCGTGTTTGTTCTCAAATCCTACTGTTTATTCGCAGTATTTACAGGTAATTAAATTACATAATGTTTATGAAACTAAACGCACGTGTGCGCGCCTCAGACGAAAAGAAACAAGAGTACGTCTACTATGAACAACGAGCAAAGTTTAATCCATCGTGTGCAGCCTGGCACCCACGCACACTCCCACTTTTCACACGCGCGACTAAACAAGTGACGTATAGCCTCTGCGGTGCGTGATTACGCGAGAAAAATCGACGTAAGGTGGTTGCCATTGAAAAACGGTGAAATATTCGAAATAGAATTATCGTTCGAAAACTTTGCCAATTCGCTTAACTGATCATATACGTCGATCGCAAGTCAATAATTTACATCAATCGCTCTTATGTTCACTTTGAGTTTTTGAAAATCCTCGCTTAAAAAAATAAAAACCATAAAAATAAAAACAACAGTGCGGAGAATCCACTCAAATATACAAACCGCAATCAACAACAAAAATAAGAACACCGCACGCAATTAGCATCCCAGCGATTTTCCGCCACTCAATTCCCTCGCATAATACGTCGCACGTATATATATATATTATATATATGAGCATTGTGATCGACACCGAAATATAATTCGCGGCGCCTCTACAACACCCTTTCGACGCGAATAATATATATATTATCAGTGCCAGAGTGCAGCGACTCTCGTCCGACTCGCCGCCGGCGGCGCTTTGCCCGGCTATGTGGCGTAGTGCGGGTGGTGCGGGTGATGCGGGTGCGCCGGATGCGCGGGCGGCGGCTCGCCCAGCCACGAGTCCGGCGAGGGCGGAAAGTCGGGGTAGCCAGCGCCGGCCGCGCCCCCGCTGCCACCGCCTCCTCCTCCTGTGCCGCTGTTGCCACCACCCCCGCCGCCACCGCCGCTCGACTCGTTGCTCAGGTCCGACGCCGGTCCTGCCACCATTCCGCCGGGGCCACCTGCCAATGCACAATCATTTTATTGGATTAGCCGCGTTTATTATGGATAGGGAGGAGAGAGAAAGAGGGACAAGTGGTTGTAAGAGATGCGCACTTTTTGCGCGGCGCTCCGCTGTGTGTATGTGTGTGCTTTTTCATTGGGGTTTTGATTTTTTGTGGGATATAGTACGTTTTTTTTTAAATTGTTTATAATTATGGAATATTTTGTTTTAGTTAAGAGTATAGATAGAATATTTATTAGTGAATTAAATTTGAATTTTGTGATGGATGCTGAAAGAAAATATTGTTCAAGCATCAACATATCATTGGAATTATATGCCGTACGATTAAAAACTAACGCTAAAAGTGTATTATGGCTCTATTAATACGCCATTTAGCAAAATGCATCAAAGTTCTTTGTTTATAATATTCTTCATATTTTTCTTGTCGTATTGAAAAATTTTAATAAAAAGAGCTTTACAAATAAGTATACTTAAATCAAAAGTAATTATGATTTTATTTATTCAAAGTTTTTATCGATGTTATAAATTCAAGTGTATTCTGCAAATGCCTTTGCAATCAAAAGTAGCTTATTAAATTACGGATAAATGATCAATGGTAAACATAAATTGCACGAACCTCGTAAATTAAAATATCTTCAAACTCCACACAAAATCAATCTTAAAACAACGAATCATATAATTCAACGTAAATATACAAAATACACCATAAGCGTACACTGCTAATTAGAACACACAGCAGACGCGCGCTCATTTATATGTCTCTCTCTATATATGTATCTCTCTATGAGGGAGAGACAGAGAAGGATAGAAAGTTTACTCACCGAGGGTCGTGTAAACGGAGAGGCCAGCATCCGGTGGATAGGGGAACTGGGGTGGCAGAGACGGCGATCTTGACGTGGACAAATAGGGCGGCGTCGCAGCCCCGAGGTAGCCGCGTGGCGGTCCACTACCACCACCGCCGCCGCCGCCACCGCCCGGACTCGCGCCCTCACCGTCCAGTCCCATGTTCACCACCGTGCCGTAGCTGTCGTTGCTCAGATCTGTAAATCAGAGCGATTTATGTTTTTTTTTCTTTTTTTTTTTAATTTTTGTTATAGATGCGGATTTGGGTAGGGTTTTTTATGATGAACTTTTGTGATGATGGGTTATTCAAGTATGGTACTGCATTGGTTTCAATAATTTATAAGCTATATAGAGTAGTTTATCTTTTTATATAGGACTAATCAACATTTATAATTTAGTGAAAAAATATCAACAAAAGTATTTCTTAATACAGTTGTTAATACTAATTGCTAGCTGTACAAATCTTTTTTACTATATATTTTAAAATTCATTAACTTTGTGCCAATGTTCCACATAAATTAGCCATTCTATTATCCCTCTCTAAAAAAACAAAAAAAAACAGACACAATTCTATCTCAGAAGTCAATCATTCCTCGAGGCCGCGCTTACAACCACCCCCGTAACACCTCTAATGCACGTACAACACGCGCCCTCGTCGACTCTTAAAGTAATGAAGAGTAGCCCCGTAACAACCCCCCACGAATTCCGTGAACGTGTGTGCTATGCGGTGTGACAGCTCGCTCCCATCATACATATGTCGGCTGAATAATTTAGGCGCAAACCTCGTAAATTCCGCGCTCGGTCAAAGTGTGACACGCGCCCCGCGTATATACATTAGCATGACACGCGCGCGGGGGAGTCATCTGCCGTACATATATACATATACACTCGAACGATCGGACGCGCTGATAAGAGAACGTAGAGTGGACTATACGCATCGCGCGATTGCCATCGCGTATAAATAATTAGGCAGCCGCGCGACTGCAGTGGCAAGTGGCGCGGCCTTGTCTGTGTGTGTTTTTTTACGCTAATTCACTAATGCGAGCGCGTCGAGTGTTATACGGTAGATTAAAGCGCCGATGGAGATTGCCAAAGCGGGCGTGTGCGGTGACTTCTTTTTTTTTTATTGTAGGGGTCGTCAGAGCGCGACGTTTCGTAATTTTACGATGGCCGCGGGCTAACGAAGTGCGGTAGATGATGGTTATGTTTGCGCGAGGGCTTTATTTGCGTTCGCGGTAGTAAAGATTAATTCGATTATCGGTTGATAATTCGCGTTATTTTATGGTAATACTGGAAAGGCTTCGTTATTGAATACATTTATAATAAATATCGTTAAATACATTATTAATAACGTTCGATACATGTATGTAATAAGGACGGCAAAAGTTATAATTAATTTATTTTCAATTACAGCATTATTATTATTGCTCAAATAATTGCCCGCGTCAAAGGTATAATAATTTCCAAGCACTAATCATAATTAGACGTGGTGCACTTTGCTGTAAAAAAAAAGGAAACAACGAAAATCAATATAACCGCGGACGCGCGTGCATTACGAATGCAAATAAATGGGAGACCGTGGTTACGCGGCTGGGCGCAATCTTTCTAAAATCTCGGACACGGCGAGCGCAGTTAGCCGGGCGATCTCCTGAATATTTGAACGAGTCTGCCTCGAAGTTCTATACCTCTGCCGTTCCTCTCCCAATCTGCGCCCGCGCGCAAAAACTTTTTCGCCCCATGTGTTTTAGGGAGATTTTACGCGCGCAACCGTATAATATATATAACCATCAACTCGCGCTGATTAAAACCAGGCGCGATATAATTTGATAAAGTTGGGTCACGGCGGAGACTCCGTCGTTTATGCGTGACTTTGAGATTTCGTGTATTTATATTTATTGTCGAGGTTTTTGCGTTTATCGCGGGATATATAATAATATTTACGCTTGCCTTTTGGAATTATCAATGTGAGGAATGCGACTTACCGTGATGGCCAAACGAGGAATCAAGATCGACCTTCAGCTCGTCTTTGTCGAGGAGTTTTTCGTGCCGCGGCGAGTGACCGCCGCCGCTCTTCATGGTGCGAAAGTATTGCGACCATCTCGTTCTGCCCGCGTCCTTCTTCAATCTCTTTTCTTTCGCTCTCCTGGAATCGTATACGCATTAATTATAAAATCGTTATATTTCATCTTCTCACGATCCATATAATAAACTTTTTTATGAAAAGTATAAGCAAGATGAAAATAAGAAGTATTTAATTTTTCTTTTGCTAAACGCTACAATAATCACCTATTTTGAAACCAAACTTGAACAACGCGCATGTCCAAGCCCGTGTCCTGGGAGAGTTGTTCCCGTACGTGCCTCGCCGGCTTCGGACTGTTGTTGTACGCCACCTTCAGCGTTTCCAACTGTTTCGCCGTGATCGTCGTTCTCGGTCTCTTGTTCGGCTGGTCGCCATCGATGCTCCCACCGTCCGCAAGTTCTGCTATTCCCAACACAAAACAAAAATATCCATTAAACCGAAAATCCGCGGTACTATATATATAGGCAAGACAATACTCCAAAAGAAAAAGTATACCGCGTTTCTTTGCCTTTAGCATATAAAGTATATAGAAATAAGAAGCGTGCAATTACGTGTGTAGCCCGTACCCTTGGCCTTGGCCTGCTCGTAGTCCGGTTTGCAGACGAGTTTGCCGTCCTCCATGAGGTAGAACTCGTCGCCGGTGTCGAGCTGCCTGGAGCACATGGCGCAGGAGAAGCAGGTGAGATGGTAGACCAAGTCCTGGGCGCGTCGGACGACTTGCGAGGGCGCCAGGCCCTGGCCGCAGCCAGCGCACTTTGTGCCGAAACGCCTGCCACACCAACAGCGAAGCAACACATTCATATTATATTCACACTTGGAGTGACAGCGCGACTATGGGAACGCGCGAATATCATGCTAAATTTTCATTTGCAATAATAACATCCTATATAATGAGCGGTTGCTTCAAGATACGTCCAAACGAGAATATTACTTTCACATATTAATATTTTTCTCTTCAATTATTAATTTGCATCATCGCGAATCACATGTGCGAGAGGTTAATAGCAGTCCCTTTCAATTTACGCTTTCAAATTGCACGTTCCGCGCGCGCGTCTACAATGTATATATAACGCGGAAAGCTTGATGTATGTATAAATATAATAATGAGGCAAAATTGATGCTTACTTGAAAAAGTCATCCTTGCAGAACACGTGGCCGTTGCGGGCGTAACACTTGTCCGTTAGTCTGACGCCGCAATCGCGGCACGTGAGACAGCCCGCGTGCCAGCACCTGTCCATTACCCTCAAGACGTACCTGTCGAGGATCGCCTCCTGGCATCCCCCGCACTTTGGTATCGAAGCTGTAACATTGAAAAGTATACGCCCGTTATTATATATATGACTGCCGTATATATAATCAATCAGTTTGCGGTTATGCTTATAATACGGTTTGAGGGGATGTAATGAGTGGTAATGCGGCGATAGGGAAATTATAATCTTTAACGTGTGGTTTCAATGAAAGGAGATAATTCATTTGCAAAAGCTGAGCTTGAGTGTTGTTATAAGGATTTGGAATTATGAATATTATTTACGGATTTGGGACTATGAATATTATTTAAATATTTTATATTCTATGCACTATTGTTTCTTCCTTTCTGTGGCGATTATTTGACGATAACTTTATAGTGGTTATTGGGGTTTATTTTCTACTGTATTGTGTTATATTTAATACAAAAATCTGTTATTTTCCTTCTTTCTACATAAAACCCTTTTGCTAGTTTTGATATAGAGCATCGCATGATAATAAATTAGTATAAAACAACTTTTTTACTATGATCGTTGTTCATAATCGTTTGAATACATTTCTATACGATTGGAATCAATTCTTAATATCAAGGGTAAGTCGGAATATTACTGTAAAAAATATACATTGAACCATATTGAACTCACAGTAGATCTCTTACGAAACGATATTACTATCAAGTGATCATGTCCATTGCTATCACGTTCCGCCTCGCAATCAATTATCAAAAATCATATCAACACTCGACATTTCGCCGACCAAAATGTCGCGACGTCTATCTGGCAAATCCTCGCTCTTGAGCGACTGATTAATGAGCTTATTATTTGAGGAAAATGTTCAATGGCGCCGGTTTTTATTATATTGCGGATAGCTCAGTTATAACTGTTAAACACAACTTAACTACATCAGGGTTTCACATCTACTGTTTGTAAGATGTCTAGATGAAAATTTATTAAGGTAGCTTTAAACATAGGAAATCGAGATTTTTATTATAAGATGTTTTAATGGGCAATTTAATATAAATTTTTAATAGGAAAATGTTAAAAAAGTTCGAAGCTTGAAAGTAATATTAAAGACTTTTCATATGTAAATTTTTCGAATCACATTCTATATATGGTCCGAACTTAATAATTATATATTATTTTTCAAGTTATCACATGGATCTATGCGAATATTTAATTAAAAAAACGACATAAACAGAATAGAGATTATGATATTTCTAGTGTGGGAAATTTCACAAATTTCTGTTTCGAATCTTCTAAACTTGATTTATCAAGATTGTTGTCTACGAATATCAAGGAAAGCAATGATCACTAATGAAATTATCAAATAACGTAAGTAAAATCTATTTCCTCTCATATTTTCTTACTAATAAATAATGACTTTTTTGTTTCTATAATAAATTCTATTTCGCCGTTAAAAAACTTAATAGTCTATACAGTTTCAACAGAAATCTCACACCCGCAATGCCAATAAAACATTTTCAACTTAATCTAGCTGTCACTAAAGAGACTTCGCGGTCTGCCGCGATAACAGCGACCTTCATCCGCGCCTACACAGACAGCCCTCACCAAATCTCACTCGTCTCAGTCCTTGACAACTATTAAAACCACAACCACCCACCTCCCTACCGAAACAACAGCAATAACATATTATAAGTTATATACACCGCGATTTTGCACTTACAGTAAAGGACCTCGGGTAAACTGGAGGGTAGGCCGAGCTCGGCCGCTGGCTGCTCCAGCGGGTGCATGCCACTGCTCCTGCTATAATTACTGCTGCAATTACTGCTGCTGCTGCAATTACTGCTACTATTATGCGCCTCCGGGCTGCTTTGTGGCGGCGTTAGTATTTCGGCGCGCGAGCGGTACGCGCTCTCGAGCGACAGGATCTCGCAGCCTATCATCTTAACCGAGCTTCTTCTTCACAGTCGCACTCACAGTTCATAGTTCGCCGACGGTCACGAGCAAGACAGACACCTTCGCGGCACTGTATATGTATATATGCTCGAACTTTCTCGCGCGACAGTCACCGCGCTACTGGTACCTCGCTCGATTACACCGCACAGGTGTATAGCTCTGTAATAAACGGCTTATCAAAGCTGAGAGCATGGGCGCTTATCTTCGAGCGCCGGCATCTCTTCCCGTCGGGCTGCACGCGCTAACTTCGTCAGCCATCGGAGTATTAGCCTCGGCCTCGCTGATCATTCTTCCTCGCACACTACGTCTATATATCGCGTCCCTCTTGACCGATTACGATAGAGGAAAGCTTGGAGCAAGAGAAAAAAACAGTAGCGAACTGCACACTTCGCGAAGATAATAACCGATTATCACTGGAAAATCTCTCGTAGCCCCCTGATCACAATCCACTTTCAGCGGCACAATACAGTATATATATACGTATATATAGATGTACAACAGGCCGCATCAGCAACCCTCGTTCACGGGTAGCACGCGCGCGACTGACGACTATCGCCCCGCGCTCACCCTCTGTCTCGCTTTCTCTCTCTCTCTGCCGCACGTGGCGGCTGCGGGCGGGGGCGGGGAGCAACGGACTCGTATTGGCTGCGCGCGGCACCCCCGCCAGGCTGGCGATTGGTCCGCCGCGAGGCCGCCCTCGCGCAGCATGGCGCTTCGCGAGCCGCCGACGCCGTCGGAGGGTGGGTGAGGGTGGGATGCGATGCGCGTTGTATCGCGGTGAGAGGGTGGAAGAGAGAGTGAGCAAAAAAAGGATGAGGAGGAAGAAGACAAAGGCCGAAAACGCGCGTTTTGACGCGCAAACGCGAGCCAAGGGTGACGGAATTTTCACTATCGGGGTTTATACTCTCGATGGTGTATGGTGGGAGGAGGGCGACGCCATCGTCGACGACGACGAGTCGTCGGACCCGACGAGCCGAAGACTGTCTCGCGTTAATATTTGACGGGACGTTTCGATTGATGCGCCCGACGTGTAGTTATATGTATATAGATGTGTTTTGTCGGCCTTTTTTCTGTCTGGTGCGGCTTTTTGGGAGGCGGATGATGATGATTTTGCATTAACGGAGGGATTCCGGTGGTGCAGGTGGATGGTCGGGGATGATTCTGAGCTTAATGATCGTTGTTTCTGGGTGTGACTTTTGTTGAGTCAAAATGATTATTATATGTATTGATTTGGTGATTCATTTGTGATTTGTATGAGGGTGATAATAATTTTCCTATTATAGGATACTTATTCTTTTAAATTTGATGTACATATCATTTCTAAGTAGAAGGACAAAGAATATCTATACTAAAACGTAGAACTATCAAATGTGACGTCGCAGTATAATAAGATGTACTTGAGATACATCTAGTATGTATGACGTTCTCGATAGATAAGAGAATGATATAATATTTGAAACAATGTATTTCTTTAAAAAAAATGTAAAAAAGTTGCTATTGCAGAGCACCACCATTATCTGCACAGCTTTCTCCGACACGACCTGTACACCTTATCGCAGATGCTATCAATAATACATACTATCTATATCTTTATATCTTTCTATTTGTTTAGAAAAATCTAAAAGTACACACGTGTGGTTTCTTTCGTTGTCAAGGTTTAATAAAAATAATCTTCTTATTGCGTTTGCTTTAACTTCTAATATAAACCATTTAAAACCTAAAATAATAGAGTCCAAATAAACATGCACGAAAAAACTTTTATTTTCGTACTATTTTCACAGTTTAAATAATAAACAATTTTTCAACCTTCCGTATGCTCCTTTTGTTTTTTTTTTCCCCAACGGAGCAACAAGTTAAACTTTGCGCCTTTTCACGGCCTATCGAACGTCAAAAATCAAAAGCACAAAACGTCAAACGACCGGTGAAAAATTTCACCGCACACACATACACGCACGCAAACGCCTTAAAAGTCATAATACTATGGGTTGCATATAATACCGGGTGAAAGGGCGCGAGGAATTCCCAAGTTGGTTTTTACATCAGGCGCGACGAGAGAGAGAGAGAGAGAATGGAAAAAGCGCAGCGCGGCGAGAACCTCTCAGTCGCGATAAAATGGATGCACCGTAGAATGAAAACGCGGGTGAGTGCGAAAAAAAGAGAGAGAATAATACAAGGGCACGAGATAAAAGCAAAACCCGCGTGCTCGTGGGACGAGTCTAGAAGAAGAAAAAAGAAATTAAGCGTGCAACGCGGCTGTATATAGCGCGAATATTGAAGAGCCAGCCGCAGCCGCCATTTTATAATCTTAGGCGCGGCGGCGGCATCGTTTGCGCGTGAAACACGCTCCCCGTGCGTCGCGAACTCCCCCTTCGACATCTCAGCACACACCCCCGTATACAGCGGACCTCATCGCCATCGTCGTCCGTCGACGGCTTTTACGAGTCTTTCTTTGCGGCGGTGCGGTTGCTCGTCGTCGTCTCGGCCTGATGAAGTGTTGCGCGCTTCGCTAATTAAAGTGAGTTTGGGAGGAATTTCAGATTATACGCTGGATTGGATTGTTACTTGGGAAGTACAGGAGGGTTGATTTGGATGTAATAAATTTGAGTTCTGGTGTAATGAGAGAGAGCTGCTTGAACCATCAAGAATTTTATATTAAAAATGCCTGTCAACATTAGTGCATTTTTAATGAACAATAGTCTTGTATTTATTTGTCATTTTAGGAAATAAGAGTTGCTTT
Source organism: Torymus auratus (assembly GCA_900474315.1). NCBI lineage: Eukaryota > Metazoa > Arthropoda > Insecta > Hymenoptera > Torymidae > Torymus > Torymus auratus. Next base: position 4,129 of record UXGD01003200.1, on the reverse strand, counting down.
TATCTATAAAAAAAACATTTTATTAAATAATTGTAACACTTTAATTGCACCGGAAAGTTACCGAGGAATAATTATCAAATTTTAAATTTTAAATAATTTCAAATTTTTATAAACCTCTGACTAGACTTATCTTCTATCTCCTCCAATTTCACAAATTGACATAAAATTTATATAAAATCCTTTTACTTGTCAAGCACCGTATTTTTATATTTTATTATTTTACTAAATTAGATTTAAAGATAAAGAAATTATCGTCTTCATAAAAAATGTACATCTGTTGATCGCGTCTACACGGGGTTCTGCTCCATCTACTCATCCACTCAATAAACCATCCACCACGCCAGACACTATACAACAAATCTCCGCGTGTAGCCGAATCATGCATTTTTCCAAAACTAATTTTACCCCTCGTTAAAAATTCTACTCCGGTCTGCAGTGCGCGTTTTCATACGCAAGGGCCCTGATAAAACAATACATTTTTCATCCTAAACTCGGTTATCCTGCTGCGCTACAATAAGAAACATTTTTCTCGCTCTCTCTCTCTCTCGCCTACTCATTTCCACCCTCGAGGCTGCTGCCACTGCTGTCGGGGGTGGAGGCGAGCTCGTAAGACGCGTATATACAGCAGTGTGCTGTCGGCACGCCTCCGACGTCGAGCGAGTGCAAAAAGCTCTCTCTCGCTCCTTTCTCTCTCTTCGGGGGGCGCTCGGAATTTTCTTGGGTTCTCGTTCGCAACGCTCGGCTTTATCTCTCGCCTCCTCACTCCCTCGAGCTCGTTCCCTCTCTCTCTCCCTTTCTCTCTCTCTTCTTGTCATCTCTTTCTTTATACTTTCTTCCCAGCGTAGCATGTATATATACGTATATATACGTTTGCGCGTTGTCGCTCTTGTTTCCCTTTATTCGGCTGCCATTTTCACTGTTTATTTCTGGACTTTTGCGAGCTTTCGTAGATTGTATTTTTTTTTCTCTTTTTTCTTTATTTCTAATTTTTTCGCGTGAGCACTTTAACTGTTTATGGGGTTTTATTACTTTCGTTTTTTGCTGGTGATCTTTTTAACTCTTCTGTTGTTACAGACAGTCTCTATTGTTACATTTTTTTTTATAAATAAAGGACTATTATAACGAAGCGAGAATAAAAGTAACCATAAAATCTTTTGAGAATTTACAGTATTTCAATGCAAATTCATAAATATGAATGCACGTTGTGGGGTTTTAATCAGATGTATTTATTATGATAAAAACTGGTATACAACTGTATAAATAAATCGGTATATTACAAAAAAATATAAAAGTATAAAACTTAATTGGAAATAAAATGTTTATGCAACAGAATGATGCCTTCTGAACCTGGTTTTTATAAGAATACGTTGATATTATTAAATACAATATTATGTTTATTCCATATAACTTATCACCAGATGCGATTTCGAAAATGTTTTCTTTTGTAAAAAAACTCGATGCTTATGAGGAGGCATTAGAGGAAGTTATAGATTCCTGCACCAAATTTTTCATTATTGCTGTCATCTAAATCTAATACTGTTTGCAATGAGTTGTGGAACAGTGGATGACTTAATGAATTAGGAAGAATGAAAAATTTAAAAAGAATAAAGTTGAATACTAAAATGTTAGTAACTATACGTAATTCTGTTTAGACTCCAACATCCCCTTAAATGGAGGGTTAAATGACTATGTATCACCAATACTTTATAAAACTAAAATTTCTAATTTTATAAATTGATGCGCAGTTCACAATGGAAAAAACTCTACCAATACTAATGAAAATAAAACTAGTCTATACCACCACGTAAGCAAAAGACATACCATTTTTCTAGCCTCGGTAAACGTACCAACGCGACACGTCAAACGCGCAAATAAAAGTCACTTTAAAAATCCACATATCATCCTACAACGTTCGCCTATACTATACACGCATCACCAACCGCTTACGGTTTCCGAAGCCCCGAACATATTATATACGTATATCCATACGCAGCCGCCGCCGTCAGCGAGCGCAAAGCACTAACAAAAGGCGCAAAAACCTGTTACGAAATCGTACCATTTATACACCGACCTTGCTCGCTTGATTCGTGCGCCTGCTATCGCTTTACACAATACGCAAAGCAGCGCGCGGCAAGCCATAAATTACGACCGCGCCGATTCTAACCCTCGCGCGCGCCTATTATAGGAATCGAAGTCTCTCTCTCTCCCTCTCCGAGTTTACCCCGTTTGCGCATATGGTTTCCTCAACGCGCGCGGGCTTCTCTCTCGGCCCGCCGAAAATTAATATTCCACCCGGCTTCGGGCTGCGCGCTCTATGAATCTTCGCGTCCAAACTGTAATTTAGAGTTGCCCGCCGCTTTGCTCCCCCCCGCCGCGGTGGCTCGTGGAAAATAGATTTTTCATGGCCCTGTGTAGACGACGACGATGAATTCAGGAGGTGGAAATCGTGCGGATATATGTGTGTATATATGGCCGGCTGGGTTATGTATGCACGCATATGCGTGGAGAATGGCAGTTTTTATACAGGGGCGGGAGAGAGAGAGTGTGTGCGAGCATGAGAGAAACGTCGCGTGGTTTTTGCGCGGGGCGGTTTGCAGGACGACGTGTGTTTTAATCATGACGATTTTATTAAATTGTAACTTTGCCGGGTTCGCTGTCGTGGGCGTGGTTTGTATCTATATTTTCTCTGTGCAGATAGATGGAGGATAGATACGGTTATGTCTTTATACTGTAATGATTTATTTAGAATTTACCGAGAGTGTAAATCCTAAAATTAAATCCCATTAATAATTTTTTTATTTTATTTTTTTATTAAAATTATTTATTTTATTAAATATATCGTTATATAATTTTAACAGCAACCTACTTTTCCCGGCATACTTCTACTCCACTACTCTCTACCGACAAGACGACATTCCGCACTTTTTCAAGCCGGATAATCGCGCGACGCGTACGCCCATCACCCTTTCATCCCTCTTCTCTAAACAAAAAAAAAGAAACAACTCTAAGCCGTCCCATCTTGCGCAGAAAGAAAAGACCCATCGCCGTACATACACATCCACATACACACACACGTCCGCTTTGTCGCTTTTGCCATCGATTACGAGAAAGCGCGCGCAGACTAGGTGCTGCTGGCAAACAGATGTGCCATTGTTCTACAGAGTCGTAAGCACGCGCGCACACGTCGAAACCGCGACGGCGGAAAGCCGGAATCGGACTCTGAAATCCGGGCGTGAGCGAGGGAGTGAAAAAAAAGCATCGAAAGGGGGATGCGAGAGTGGTAGTAGTAGTGAGCGGGTGTGTGTGTGTGCCGTCACGCGAGGATAAACCTCCTCCTCCACCCTGTACTTCATCGCGCTCTCTTTCCGCTGTGAAGGTCTTTATGTGGAGGGATTCGACGCGCGCGCGCGTTTCGACACGAGTGTGATACGTTTATGGGTGTACTCGTTGATTACTAAGGTTTTTTAGGGAAAGCTCTTCAAAGGGGGTTGATGTGTGTATGGAGAAAGGAAATGTATATGTAGGAATTAAATTTTCAAGCTTGAAGAATGATATAGTAATTAGTCTGTTTAGTAGACAGAAAGCTAAAAGAAATATCTTGAAGTTGATCCGTTGGATTTGGATATATTTTTAATGAAAACATAATATAATGTTCGACTTGTCTAATTTAAACTTTCGGTACATATAATATGTTATCTTTAGACATAAACAAATAAAAAATTGAAATTTTAAATATGTACATACGTAAAATGATTAATTGTAAAGACGAAAATTCAATTAGTATTGTTTCCATGTGTCATATCAATAACTTTCCACTTATGTCTCGATTACTTAAAATTCAAACATCTCCATCCTGCGGCGCACTTTGTACAAATCGAAATAACTTTTTCATCCCTCCCGAGCAGGGAGATCAGCAACAGAACTGCTTTAAAAAATTCACCCCGTAAAGATCGCGGGGATGAAAAATACATTGGCCCATCGAATAATTTCGGTAATCCGTCACTTTTCCAAAAAGCTCACTCGCGCATTTCCTCGGCAAATATACACTCTCCCCGCGTGCGCATCCCTCCCTCTCTCATGTCCTATACACTCCACCCTGTATACATATATATATATATATATATATATA
>UXGD01003199.1:0-21521 GCA_900474315.1 Torymus auratus | reverse complement strand
TATGAATCATTAATATTTCCATACGCGTATCGTTATAGGTAATAGTTTATTTTATCTGTTAACGTATGTATTATTCACCAAAATAAACAATACTTACATTAACAGTTACAATATATCTTAACTACAATCATATTGTTTTCTCAGTGTACAGCCGTTAATTTTACGAAAAGTTTATTCTGTTTTGTAACCCCATTTCACTGTACTTGAATTCAATTATTTTATTTTAATGGTATTTCTCGCTATTTATGAATAATTAGTTTTATTGATTCATGCGTGTTATTGTGTTTTCAAAATTATCTTCTGATATGGGAACAAATTATTACTGCAAGTACTATACGAAATTTCGTTAATATTTGGTACAAGTTTAATAAAAGTATATTTTTATTAGAGGGTACAAAAAATATTATGATTGTTCAAATGAAAATTCATTATTTCATTGCAATACATAAATATTAACATTAATTTTAATATAAATGGTAGCAAGAAACATCGTTTACATTTAAAATTTTAAAAGATACACACTGGTCTGGTCATAAATTTTCAAATTATTTTTTACTTCAGTGGCAAATGGGTTACGGAAACGCAGAGCAAGACTTTCCGATTCTATTCATCATTAAATTCCTCGTTTCTCTACACCTGCATCGGTAATGCTAAAATATTAGTTTCCGATAAATCGATAAAACATTAGTACATTGCAAAAAGTAACGCGAAATATCCGAAACCTCAAGAGCTTGCTCACTGCATCTGCAGCTGCATATATACAAGCATGGGCGTGAAATCCGTGTGTATGCTAGCTCGCACACAAAAGCCCTGACTTTTTTAATATCAGCGCCACGTAAGTGCATGCGCACGAATTTTTTTGCGCATAATTCGATACGCTCGCGTGACACACTACTATATGCAATGCGGATGGTGGTGAAAACAGTCTTTCTAGAAAGTTCTTGTATGTTCCAATTGTTCTGTACCGTATATAACGTATGAACAGTAAAATGAAAAGATAAAATACTTAAAGACATCGGAGAATAAAAGCGACTTGCATTTGTAATTCGCTGAAATTATACCTTTTAAATCTTCTCTCGAAGAAATCCTAGCGCATGAAATAAATAAGCTCTCTTCCCGGGAAAGAATATACGAGTAATTCAAAACGCTGGGGAATGATATTTGTGTTTGAAAGGAAAAATTGTGGAGAGATACATATAGATGGCCGATCGAGTCGTAAATAAGGAATCAGTGAAAGGCAGTTCATCTTTCCTTTTATATCGATCGCCTTGTTAGCAATACTTCAAGAGCAAAATATTACGCTCCGCTAAGCTTAAAAAGCATCAGCCTTTATGTAACTTGAGATGACTTACGATAAAGTATACGTTGGGTCTTGGCTATTTCTGGGATAAAGAAACGAAATCGTTAAAATTGCCCGTTACAACGTGCAATTTCTTTGCTGTAATATTGAAAGGCTTTCTCATTATTGAAGCAGAGAGCTAATTTTAACTTGATACGAAGCATATATTATTATTCAGAGATTTATTGATCAATATTCACTATAAATAAACAATGAAAGAAGCGTTCATTACTTTTAGGTTTAAGTATATATGTATATAATATTATTAAAAATAACATCATTAGAGTACGTGATCTTAAATCTGCAATAATTACTTTTTCTAACAGTAGAATAAAGAAGAAGAAATTAAAATATAAATTCTTTATTACAACTCAAGAGAATTCTTTTCTGCCCGAGGAGATATACTTTTGAACTTAGTTTTTATGTCGAATGTTGAAGAAGTCTTCTATGATGTAAGTTTTAGCGTCTGATAGTGTAGAACTGAAACCTCGTGCAATGTTGCGGCAGAAAACTCCACGTGAGATCTCAAATTTCATCTCATATTATTTTCTATAACGGTTCCATCAAAAACGGAATATAAATACCTTTATACTACTTACGCTTCTGTAAAACTAAAACAATTAACAACAGCAGTTCCTTAACAGAGCTCATAAAGTTCACGATCGGAGAATCGGGCGTCAAATGAAGTCGCGTCTCGCGCATACTTTTCCAATCGAACGCGTCAGCGTATAGCGACGACAGCCCTTTTCCTCCCCCCGCGCTGCCTGAACATCCTTAAAGATTATCACGGGCGCAAGCGCGTCGCGTTCGCCGCTTTTATTCTGTGATCGTGAGCAATTTCGTCGCGAGCCGATGAAGCGGCGTAACGTGACGACGCGCGCGAGCGAACTTTATGTTGCGCCGAGGAAGTGAAGTGCATAAGTTGCACGCGCGCGATTACGTCTTCCGTTACGACGCTGAAGCGTAGTCGTCTTTTTGTCGTCGTCGTCGTCGTAGTCTGGGTTGTTGTTCGACGTTGGATTAAAATTAGATTCCTCGGAGTATGTGTAGTGTTTTACGAGTTGGAAAGTTGTAAATAGAGTTTGCACTTTTTTCGAGTCCTTTGTTTACGGATATTGATGTATTCCTTTTCTCCTGCGTAGTACCTAGTGCGAGGAAAAGAAAAAATTAAGGGAAATTTAATCTAGTTGCATTTTGAATTGTAACAAATTTACTGGGAAATTCAATCAAAAACCATATATCAATAATTTTATAAATGTCTGTTAGTGGTATTTACTTTGTACCACTTTATTATTATTGCAGTACGAAATGCATCCTACAACTGCAGCATTATAGTTTATATCTCTTTGATACAACTAACAGTTACAATAGATAGGTTAAAATACATATTACGAGCCTTTTACGATTGCTTTCCAATTTGGCCAACTTGAATAATTATAATTAAAAGAGAGTCAAAGGCTACTGCAAAAGTGATCCCATTGTACGAGCGCGCGCGGCCAGCCCGCTATAGTCCAAGTCGCAAAGGCCGCGGAGAGTAATACCCATAACCCGCGAGACGCTCGGCCTCATTCCCAATGGGATTGTAATTGAAGAATTGCATTTGCCCCCATTCGCTCTCTCTACGCTCGTTAGCGGCAAGTTATAATTACCTTTTTGCTCCGCGTGGAAATGCGAACGCATCGGGTTTTTATCCGCTCTTTTGGGTTCCGAGATTAAAAGTCATGCATAGCAAAACGAGCACGAGGAATATGGCTTTGGAATTACTTTATGTATACCACTATACCACGAGATTCAACGCCGCAAAAGAGGGAGGATTTTAAATTAGAGATACAAATTACGAAATTACTGCTACACGACGCGATGCTCGTGATGCGTGACATGTTATTGTTACTTTTTTGTCTCACCTCATGTTTTGTTTATTATAATTATATATCAATAAATTTATAACGTGTAACAGAGGCACTCATTTTAATTTTAAAAACACATAAAGGGTAAATTAAAAAATCTGTATTTAAAAATATATTAAAAATATTGACTCCAATACTGCACCAATACAGTAAAAGGACTAAAAAATATATCTATAAGATCAATTCGAAGCGGCTTTTCGCTCACATAGCTGTAAACACGCGGCGACTAGAATAAAAACACGGCAAATATTTGTTTCCACTGCTATAAAAACATGCAACGAACGCACAGGCGCGCGCATGCACGTCGCTGTGCGAATAATGCAAAAAGGTCCTGGAAAATCACGTTGCCGAAAACTGGAATGAATAATCCAGCAGGTAAAAAGCCGGACGAAGTCCTAAACCAGCGGCGCGCAAGGGAAAAAGGAAAAACATTTTCGTTTCATCCTACGGACGCGTATTTTTCTATCCCAGCATCCGCCCACCTTCCAGCGCGTGTTTATCGACTTTGGGCGCGCACTCTCGTTGTCTACTACTATTATATACAGCTCGGGCATTCAAGTGCTCCCCTTTTTTACAATGAGGGACAACAGGGATGTTACGCCCCCGGAAACATTGCGATATTTTTGCCTATAATGCGTTCATTCTCGCATGGCTGGAATATAGTTTTTATTGACTTTTCGCATGCAATTTTTGGTTTCATTGGAATTGATGGTAGAAAATGTTAATGTCGAAACATCGTTAGCCGAACTTTAGGAAAGACAATGTTTTTAAGGATTTTTCATAACACAAGTTTTTATAACACATAAAATATATAATGGGCTGTAAATTAAAATAAGAAAACAACGAAAAATAAGAATATATAATAGATAGAAAGCATTATGTATAATTTACAATAATAAAGCTATGTTGTGTTTTAGCGTACTTTACATATTAACTTCATACGTTGATTGTCTGAAATTAATATTTTTATTATTACAGCTGACAACAATAACAACAAAGCAAATGCAGTAGCAGCGGAATATGAAACGTTGACTAAAATATATTTATATATACATTATATAGGTATATTAGTATATATTAGTACATTATAAATTTTATAATAATAAAATACTGTTATCCGTATTAGAATGTAAGAAACTTCATTTAAACGAGAATCTGTCATGAGAACAGAGAACGATGTCATCAGCATTTGACAAAATCAATTTTCTACAGGTTTGTGATTTGATTTATAAATAGAAAAAAGTTTTTATTTAAAAATAATATACACATAAAAGAAAAAAATAATGAATGAGAACAAAATAATTGCTAAACTTTTTGAATGATATTACCTATAATACTTACACAACTTCTAATCAAGTGGAAAATCTTATCTATATACTTACGAATTTGTTGTCAGTTTACTTTGATAGACCGACGGTACCCAGTAAAAATACAAACAAGACGAGTTGAATTTTTTTAAATTTATAACAAGAAGAAAAACATTCACACATTTAAAGTTCACATGACCATGCATACACATATGTACACTTTACCGCCCCCAAAGTTGCGCTTGGCCAACACTCCGTTTTCGAAGAGCTGAAAAAACTCCCCACTATATGCTATTAGCCAGCTCTGAAATTTCAATCGGAGCGTCAACGCCGACTGGCAATTAATGAAACTCGCCCAGTCGGCAAATTAAACTCGGACGCGCGCAGTCGACGCGTGCACGTGTATATATCTATACACACAATGCAGTCGAATTTCAAAAATCACTCGGCACACCCGCGTGCCACAATTGCATGGCTTTAAAAGCGAGCGCGAAGGGACGCGTAAAAATGAAAATTCCATTAGTCACGCATCGCGCGCTTGTAAAGCTTTTCACGCGAGTTTCTGCGTACACAGGCGGTGATCATATCGCGAGATTATTTAAATTGTTTTTTTTTTCAGGGCAACCGCTGGCTGCCAGCGCGTGGATATGTGAAAAGCGAGACCGTGGATGCGGAGTATTCGACTGAATATGTTGTGCTTTGGAAGGACTGCAAGCAACTGCAAGTGTAATGTGCACGCGCGCGTACATTGCAATATTTTTGATTGACGTTGCCAGCTTAGTTGTCGGTGGGTTTATGGCTGCACCGATCAATGATTGCTTTTATCGCTTTGAACATATCTCACGTTTATCTGTTGATAAATGTTCAGTGGTAGTAAATTGATGAATTTGAGAGTACTTAAAGTTTAAGTATTTTCTTGTTATTATTTTAGTTATAGTTTTGTCCTGTGTAAATCTGTAAATAAATAAACAGTCTCCGTAGATTATTTATTACGTATTTTGAAAATACTATTCGAGCCATCTAATTTCAGTTGTATTAACTCTTATAAATGCTAATTTTATTATTATGCGCCAAAAGTCTGTAATTACTTTAAATCATGTATGCAGTTGCTAATTATAAATTTATTAGCTCGTAAATAACTAAAATGCAGCATAATAAACTTGCAGCAAAGTTCAAGAAATTAATTATAATTTTATGATAATCTGTCGTTGATTTATTCCAATATTGGGTCTGTGATGATTGGAGATATTTCCATTTAAACTGAATTTCAAATTTTCATTTATGCATCATCGTCTGCATTTATTGTTGCAATAAAACAAACACGATTATTATGCGAACGGAAAGTACGTTAAACTATACGTCAATTTACATATGATACCGAAACGTATAATATTTTTAAGGCTATATGTATTCATGTTCTCTATTCATCGTAAATCGACCAAGCTTTAAATAAGCATTCGTCTCAAAATCGCTTTGGCCATGTTCAATAACAAATTTATTAAAAAGAAAGCAGAAACATTTGCGTGAGGGAAAAACCAATAGATTTTTCCCTGTAGTCCCAGCAGAGGACAGTACATACTGACGCACTGGTGTCAGTGTCGACCCGCGCAGATTGAATTATTAATAAGACACGCGCGAGCGCGCCGCTCGTTGGATTTCGACGCACGTCCTTGCGAACGACTTCGGATCGCGCGTAATTTTTTCCGTGGGAGAAACTTTGGTCGGTGAGTGTTACGGTATACCTACGTCAACGTCTCGTCGCGGTTACATCTTGATTACATCGTAGGTCACGGAGTAGAATAGATAGAAGAAGAGAATTGTTTTATAAATTATCTTTTTACGTAATCATTATATACGTTATAATGCATTATAAATATATGGAAAAATCTCTAGAACTTTTATTAATTTTGGTGATTTTCATGATGAAAAATTCACTTTTCAAGAATAAATGGCATACCTTTTTTATATGACTTTATATGCTGGTATATTTTTACATAATGGTAATATACTCTTTAGTGTCTTATTTGCATGATATGCGCATAACGTCATGTACGAAAATATAAAAAAGAAGGAGTTTCAAAAAATAAAATGTTTTTCCATTATTAAATAGAATATCATATACGTATATGATGTGAGTTAAATAATAAAGTGAGAAAAAATATGCAGCGAGCGACAGAGACGCGAACCTACTGACCCGAAAATAGGGAAAAGATTCTAGTCTAAATTTATAAATCACTCGATATTTTCGGATTTTTTAATGTTTCTTACGTTTGTGCCTTTGAAAATCTGATATTTTGCATTCAGTGGCGCTTTTTCTCAATACTTAAAAAAATTTACAGTGAACAGCCTTTTGAAGGCACAAAGCTGCTTGCTACTATGTATAGACAATAATTAGCGTATCAATCTTCTAAAGTCACAGCAAAGTTCCAAGTTCTTAGGAATTATCCTTATATGGATTTTCTCGGAAGGATTACGTATAGTATTGAAAAACTGACATCTACAGAAGTCGCCAGATTCAAAGAGACAAACCACATGGCCATGAATGGTGACCCGTAACATTTATAAAGGGTCAATTTTTCGATGTATAATCCTCTTTTCGAGAAAATCGACAATACCGATACTTTTGCTGGACCCGGTATACAAATTCTTTTACAAAATAATGATGGCCTGTTAGGTGACGCAAAATCTTCCCACTTGAGACTTGTATACAAATTTTTTTTTTAAATCTGAATTATTTCGCCTGTAAGAAGTAAAACAATACCCTTCATAAAAGATATCCAACAATATTTCGAGTTTAATCACTTCATCTTTTTTCGCGCATAATACCTACCCATCGTGCAATCCGTCCCCCAAGTGTGTTACTCAAATCTTATCGTCCAGATGCGCAACTTTACCGCGCGGCAAATTTAACAACAACAAAAGGGTCCTAGTCCCCCGGTAACTTTTGCGCCGTAATTCCGCGTAACAACCTCATGAGAGAGACTGAGCGCGCACGTCCTTAGGAGTTACGCCGCTAAGTACAGACGCGGCACTTCGCCGAGTGCGTCGTGCGTAAGTAGTTCCGCTCGAGGTCCTCGTAAAGTGTTGCTCGTTTCAGCAACTCCTCGCACGCGTATTTTTCCGAGGCTTATATCTTGGTGTACTTATATTGGTTCTCATATGCGCGTAAAATGTTTAAAACATGTGGGATTATATGCTAATGAGCGTATACTTATTTATTCACCATCATTTACAAGTTTACTTTGTTGTCATCTTTGTAAAGTAATGAATCACGAGCCTCCTAGATAAATATAAATAGAGAAGGTGTAAGCATGCATGCAAACTTAAGTATCGGCATATACGAATTTACCTGCGTAAATACACTGAAAAAAGTGGATACTGGAAGCAAGTAGAATATACTTGCCGTTATTAGAACAGAATTTTGAATTACGACCTAGTAGAAATATATTTATTTAAACTCTCTCTTCATTTCCCTATTCAAAATGTTTTTCATTTCATATTTTTACAAGCTCTATACAACAGAATTCGTTTTGTACGTCCACCTGCGTTCCTCTATTTACTACATATCTGTGGGCATCCTGCAATTTAAAAGGGATACGAGTATTGTCTGAAAATGAAAAGGCGCAAAAACAATATTCTCAAAAAATTTAATTTGTTTCGGGTTTTATAAATATTTTATCTTACAAGTCTAGTTAGGTGAACAAATCACTTTTAACATTTTCAATGTTCTATACAATACTCCATTCAGCATAGAAAATCAAATTCAAATCTACGTTCAATCTTTTGAAACCACATAAAATTTATCATTTCAACTTCTGACCTATTCCGAAGATTACATTTTAATAATTATAATAATAATGAAAATAAAAAGTTAAAATTATTCTTCAAATTCCAAATCCATAACGTAAATACCATCATGCACTTTCAATACTCCTCAACTCCCAACACTCTCCTTCACTCATCTTCACCTGCATCTTATACCATGGAAAATTTAGTAATCAAACTCCACATCTCCGTCGTTCTTACACTTACAATTCGGATATCATAACCACTCGACTTCCTCAACCTCAGCATCCCGAACTTATACCTACCCCTACACGCCTTCACCCTGTCTATATCCCGGCTCAGCTGTCCCCGGCACGTCAGCCTCGACTTCCGCAGCACAACTGCGCGAGATTAGACGCGAGAGCGCCGATATACAGCCCGGGGTAATTAATATCAGCCCGAACTCGCTGCGCGCCGTATACATATATAGACATCCTCCCGCCCCTGCTGCAATAACTTAATAAGCAGAGAGAGCTGGCGGCAAGTTCCGTCATCCGTGGGCCGCCGCTGCTTCGCTCCACCTCTCCCGAGCGATTTCCCATGGGACAAGGCTGTGGGTGGAGAATTTTTACGTGTGTTACTGCTGCGCGTGCGGGGAGAAAAGTCGCTATGCTTTTTCGCGCTGCGTTTGACGTTTATCCTACTCTCTCCGCGTGGTGAGCTATGTCGAAGGAGCGCGCGCACACTCACTCCCGCGTATTAAAAAGGAGCAACTCGTCGTCACTGTCCAAAAGATTACTTTCTTCTACCCTCGTACTTGGGAGGTGTTCGCGTATATATCTATCTATACGTTACCTTGCGTTCGTGATGGCTTAGTCTGAGCAACGTATTTTTTTTTCTGCGAAGTACGAGAAGAGAGCGGGTTCGGGCTTTTCTTCTGCGTTGGATTTCTTTAGTTATAGGTATTTTCGAAAGATAAGAAAACCCTTGGCGTAATCATAGGATGATGCGCATTTGCAAGTGGATTTGTAGGGGAGGCAGTTGTTCAATGCCGGATTGTACAGTGATTCCGCGTTTATGAGTGTTCAGAAAACTACCTAGATGCCTCTGCCACTATCGGACTAGCACACCACACTCACTAAGTTTCACTTACCCGTACACACACACATCTACTTTTTCGCTATCACAGGTGAACCGCGTTATAGTTTTGAGTTTCGATAGCATCGCGAGCACGACAACGCGTCATTGCGCACACTACACCAATTGCGCACAATAGTCATTCATTATTATTCCAAGAGTTCAATTGTAATTTTGGTTTTGTGTTCCACCAATCCTCGCTCTCAATGAGGTTCTAAAAATTAATGTTACAATTTTATTTTTGCCGTACTATATATCTTGTATACGGCGTTGGATCTATCAGAAAGTAAAGGCTGAATTTTAAACAGCCCTCCACACAAAGATATGAAATATTGTTTTTAATTGAAATAATTATAATTATTTTTTTCACAGAAAGAGAAAATTATATTTTATTTATGATTCCGAGAACCGCGTTATATAATACCAGAGCTATCTTAATTTTTGTACGAATATGAAGAATTTTAATTTCGCTTACAATTCCTGGAAATATAATACCGTCCGTAAAACATTTTCAATGATATATATATATATATATACACAAAACATGTCAAAAATCTCGCTTACACATTTGCAATATGGCATTTCCGTGGGAAATGAAATATATCCAGAAATTTTTCATCTCATTAATATTTTTTCGTGTACATTTACTTTAGCTCGAAAGTGAATATGCTTTTTCGCGTAACAGGGGATACCGAGAAGCTGTATCATTCATCACCGCTTGACATTTCAAAAGTTACGAAACTTTTTTATTCATAAACTTTTCGTTCTCCATAAACAATTACCACAGCCCGGTGAGGAAAAAACTATATCAGCTAAATTTACAATTAAAATCTCTAATTTATCTAAATAAGTAAGAATCAATCCTCTTGCTATAAATTTCAATAATATTCAATAACTTATCAACGACAAGATCTCCAGCAATCCATTTTCCACCCTGTGCAGTGCACTGACTTCATTTAATAACACTTTTCCCACCCCCGAAAGCCCTTCTCATCCCCCCCTCATACATAACAATCATTCCATCTACCCTTGCGAAAAGTAAATAAAACGCTGAAACTCGCGAACAGACCATACACCCGCACACAAGCTCAACCTCCGGCCCCGTAACGGGTTAATATAAAGTAAACGACGAGGGCGCGGAGCGTGTGTCTAGCAGTCTGCCGCAAAACGCAATATATCAAAACTTTAAAAACTTCCTCCACATACATACACACACAACTCCGCAGCATGCACGTTAATTCCAGAACCACCGCCGTCGCTCGCGTATATACATCATCCGGCAGTCAGGCTGGGCGGCTCATATGCGCGCGCGCGCGCTCGTAATCCGCTGCAGCCTATAGAGCGGGCGCGCGAATTCCGGAGGCTGCAGCACGGCGCCTCATCGGCGAAGCCATCCGCGATAAGTGGCTGTACGCGAGAGCATCGATCTTAACTAGTTTAACCGTAGTCGCCCGGGCCTTATATATACACCTCGAATCTCTCCCAGCAGCCGCGTCGTAGATGTTATAGTGCTATACAGCGTAGAGGCGTGAGGAACGGGCGTCTTGAGTTTGCGCGAATTCCACCGGCGCATTTGAATTTTGCCGGCGCGAAATTTGCGGGGAGTCGATGCGAGCGCGCGCGCGGATGGCTGGCATCGTGATTTCTCCGATTATATATATAGAGAGAGAGTTTGTGGAATATAATCGACGCGCTATGCCGCCGACGCTCGGCCAAGCGTGTCATGCGCTGATGCGCGCTCGTGACTGTCGGAGACCAGCTGTACTGTAATATATAAGAGGGCGATGCTTTCTTACCTGTATTATATTGTAGACGTTTGGAATTTTGGGGATGGATCTGCTATTGTTTCACAATTTAGTCGTGATTTGTACAAATAAATGGGTAGAGTATAAGATCATTTCTATGATATTCACTTATAAACTTGACTAATTCATATTCCGTACATATGACCCGCCTTATGCGGTATATGCCGTGTACCATAAATTGTCGGCTTTAAATCAATGGAAAGTGACTTAACGTCATATTGTTAAAATTTATGTATAGTATATAAAGATAAACGCCTGTGATGTAATAACGTCGACATCAATTATTGTATCGATTATATATATATCTAATTATTTATTATATTATAGTTTAGCATTCTTTTGAATTTATAGTGCTAACGCCCGACGTCACTACAACGCAAAATCAGCTCAGGATAGGGTCGATGTTCGATTGATGTAAGAGATATTTAGCCATACTAATATATTTTTGAAATAAAGTCTGACGAAACTGCTAGACTAAATCTGGTATTTTGACCCAACCTTGTATTTTTTCGCAATAAAGTCTGGCAAAACTGCCAGACTGAATCCGGCACTTTTAGACCGACTAATTTTATATCTTTTCGAAATAAAGTCTGGCAAAATTGCTAGATTAAATCCAGCACTTTTACCCGGACTTGGATTTTTTCAGAATAAAGTCTGGCAAAATTGCCAGACTAAATTCAGCACTTTATTTTTTTAAATGTTCTATAAAAGGTACGTATATTTGTAAAATAATGGGTTTATTTAAATTCAACGTTAAAAAAATACTTTACAGAGTAAAGAACAGAGTAACTATCATCTGGCTACAAGTAAATCCAGCACACCATGAGATCCAGAATCTATATTAGATTATTCTATTTCTTGTATTATACCCTTCTGTATTATATCTCTCTCAGGAAGCTGAGATCCTGCAGATGCTTTAATATTGAGACCCCTTACTTCACGACAATTACAATATACGACGTTTCTTCTGGTCGACAGGCACGCTACTGAAACTTGCCCTTGAATCAACCGAATCGCTATAGGGTTGCTACATATATACACGACCTCCGAGAAACAGATTTCAGCGAGCATCTCAGTGACCCTTTTTCTGGAGATGGACAATTTAATCTTAAATTTTCTCTACAGCTATTTCGTTAAAAAATGATGTTTATTCTATTGACTGTTTGCAAGTATTTATGACACGAAAACAAGCGAAAATTATTTTAAAATGAGATATTAATAGCTAAAAGTTAAGCTTCGATTCCTTGAAAAATATTGAGTTTTCAGAAAATTTAATATGATCCATTACTGCTTAAACTGAAGAGAAATTTTTAACCATTTTCTTATTCTATCTTTGATTGCTTGTAATTTTCTGAAAAATGAATATTTTTTAACGAATCATAGCTCAAATTGTAGCTCTTATACTGTATACTTTTATAACCTTTTTTGCTCGTTTTCGTATCTCAAATACTTGTCATCTAACAGTAAAATAATAGACATAATTTTTTTAACAAAATAGAGAATATTTGAAATTAAATTGCAAGATGGAATTAGAAGTATAAGATTGAATTAGAAGTACTGATCTGCATTATTTTTAGATATCAGAAATCGACTCTCCAATTGCCGCTGACATCCGTTTCCTGGGGGTGTTCGGGTGTGCACTCTCCTAATGAGTTTCTCTTATTATATCAATCTCGTTATTTAAATACGCATTCCTATTATTAACTAACGCTCGCTATTAAGACATTATATAATCACAAAAATGGCTGTGAGAGAAAGACGCAGTCGTCTCCTGGTTATAATAGGGTCACCTGATGGGACAAACAGATCGCCTGGACGCTTTTATTTTGTCGGCGACTCATAGCGTGGCGGTGGTCCGGATTGTCAGTGACAGCTGGATTGAGCAGTTTGTCTCCCGCCTGGCTGGGCGCAAGGCTGCTTTGGAACTGCAAATCTCCGGCTCGGGACGCCTCGTACTTTTCGGTCTCAGTCGAACGTTCAGAGACGAGGGCGTCGTTGTCTGCCTTGCGGCCCGCTCGTGATTCTTGCGCTCTCTCGCTGGTGTGTGCATATAGGTCGATGTGTGCGTGTGTGTATATGATGAATTCTCAAAATTTTCTACAGTTATAGAGGGATAAAAAAATTAAAAATTTGAAGGCACACCTCTGAGAAAGATTTTGTGTCGTTCTGTAGTTTATAAAATATACTAGAAAATTTTTCGTCAGTCGAAAATGGTCTTGCGGTTTTAAATAATACTGAAAAAATGGACAAAAAGTAGTCACTAATGATTAACCAATAGCAAGCTATTGAAGTAGCCAACAAATATTTTACAAAAAAGCAATTAAAGTAGAAGAAGACAGCTTAAAGGAAAAATCGGCCAATTTGGCGCAAAGTTACATGCATTTGAAAATCGCGGAAAATGACCAAAAATGAGCGATTTTTCTAGAATCAACGTAATTCATGTTCATCATATTTCATGATTTTCAAATGCACCTAACTTTGCCAAATTGACCAATTTTTCCGATTCTCATCTCAAATTAAAGCTCTTTTCTTCTACTTTAATCGCTTTTTTGTAGAATATTTTTAGACCATTTCAATAGCTTGCTATTGGCTAATCATCAGTGACTATTTTTTTTTCATTTTTCAGTATTTTTTAAAACCGTGTCACAAGCCCATTTTCGACTGTTACAGAGCGACAACAACATATTTTCAGAGATGTGCCTTCAAAACTTAAAAAATTCTTTTTTTAACCCTCTAACTGTAGAAAATTTTGAGAATTCCTCATATACGCGACTCCAGACGCTGTTTATGTGTTTGTATTGCAGGGGCGCAATTCAATGCACTTTAATGCTCTTTCATCAAAGATAGAATTAGTAAGTAAATAAAATACGAACATTTCGTTGTAACGACAGTCTAAGAAATGGGCAAATAATGGTCGAAAAATCGTTTCATCATAGCCATTAATTAGCCAGTTTTACCAGCTTTTTTCTAACTTCTTGGCTATTTCACATAGATGAATTTCTAGCAGGGTGTTTCTAAATTATTCTAACCTTTATACATAGAATGTAGAAGACATCTCTGAACTGTCAGTTTAAAATGGTACTATCCGATACATGGTAATATCTATTATTTAACCATGTAATTGAATTTGTATGACGGTTTAGCACGCATTGCAATTGTATCACTCCTACACAAATAGACGGTTGAATAATTTTCAGCTCGACTTCCATCCTCACCTTCAGTCTTGGAATCTCCTATAACATTTACTTGCGACAACTAATCAAATAATAATTTAAATAATTTTTCATAAAAAATATTGTCCTACTTGCTAAACTCATATTACACACATTTGTCAATTGTTTTCGTGAAAAATATAAATTCGACTATTAGTCGTTTACTATTAAATACCTTAATAACAAAGGTGAATATTATCTTATCATTCTATATCATAAGAATGTTTCTCTACCGTAAGCATTAAAAAATAAACCATCCAATAAAAAGAATTTCAGTGAAAAATACCCAAAATTTCAGTTCTTTTTCAACGCTTTTTTACTTTTAGTTTTTTTTTTTATCCACTTCACAAAAAAAAATGCCGAAGGCAAAACTGAAACTTCCGCAAACGTGCGAAAGGCCTGAACGCGAATATACGTCGGTACATCAAGTTCACACACACACACATAGGTGAAATAAGCGAAAACCCGAAAGAGTACCGACTCGGAAAATCGGTGGGTAAATCCGCACAGTTCTGTCGAGATACTTCACTCGCGTAAAGCCAAACGCGTTCAAATATTTAAATAAGTTCGCATACGCGTAGGTGTATATACGAAAAGCCGCGAGAGATAAACGCGATAATTACGCAGTCGGGCGCAACGGCACCGAACGTGGCATTTTTGTCGTTCTTTCAATGGGTACGCGTGAATTGCCGCCGCGGGTCGGGTTTTCTGGATGCGAGTGAATGCCGAGTTCAACGAGTCAGCCGGAATTTTTTTCGTGGAAAGGTCTATTTACGGGCAACGTCATTGGCGCATTGAGTAAATTCAATGATGAGGTTCTGCGATCAGCTCGAGTGATTGTGCTTTCGTTGGGTGAAAAGGGAAAGGTTAGTCTGCTATTTGTATGTTTGAATGAATGATGTGGAAGTATAGAAAATGAATAGGCTTATGTGAGGGCGATCAATTAATGATTCTGAATGAATTTGTCGGATTGAATAGTTCATACCCAATAACATGATATGAACCATTGCATATGGCCAAATTAAGGTAATCTCATAGGTTTAATATAAGAACATTAAATTAGTTATATACATATGCAAGTGGATCTTTCCATTGTTTTATGAATGCGAAACAAAATTTAAAGCAAAATGAATGTAATCACTCTGAGCGTTGATTTGTATCACTCTCAAAACTTGAACCTACAATTTTCATATATGCATGGAAGCATTGAGACTTTAAAGTGTCATACTGAAAAGAATATACTGTCGTGGACGAAGCAAGACAGTAAATTGCTCTTCCCCACTCATCTACTTCACCATAAAAATCAAAGGTCCCCACTTTTTGATCCGCCATGATACTTTAAATCCCAATAGCCCAGTTCTGGCCTCCCCAAATTATGCTGATGATATCTTTTGATGCTGCATACTCTTCAGCGATCAGTATATAGGTAACAATAAAATTGTCAAAATTGAGTATTACAAAAAAATTGTAATTAATCTTAAAGTACTCCCCTTTCTCTAACCTATTTAATTAGCAAATATTTTAGTAAGCCATTAAATTATTTGCCAATTAAAGTATTAGATAATTGAAATGCAGAGAATGTAAGTATCAGTCAAACTTCATCAGTCAACTCTCCCGTTTTCCCACCTTTTTCTTAATATATCTTATGTAAATGCAATCTAATAAGTGTATTCCATTTTACAAGACAAAGTACACATTATCTTTCACTGCCATCAATTGCTTGGTATTAATAGTTTTTATTGGTAAATGTGAAAGAAAACTGCACTTCTTACCACAAAGCTTAAAGTAATAAAATTGCATTAAGTTAATCATTTGTGATACATTTATTAATGGAAACATTTTTAAAATTCCTCAATCTCCAAAATGTTACGTTGAATTTTACTGTTCTTATATGTGTCGTAATAATCAATAAATGGGCGCATGAAAATGACGCAATGGCGATAGCTTTACTAGTCAAACTCTAGAATTATACCAGAGGCACAGTAAATCACTAACTGTTACTCAACCGAGTTAATAACCATCGTTGCAGCAATAAATATATTGAGAAAATTTTCAAATATTTCCAATTTGTTTTTACTATATAAATAAAGTTTATTTTACTTTTTTTTATACCAATTTAACTTTCTCCTAACCCAGTGGATCTAACTAATACCAACTAGTTAGAGTAACTTTATTTTTCCGGGGTTATTCAGACACCGATGTTTTTCACAGCTTTTATAAACGCTGTTCTGCACAAGAATAAATATATGTTTTTTCAAAAGTTGTATAATTTTCAATAAGAAGTTATCGGACAAAAACTTCCCTTTCACTTCCGTGGCACAATGAACGTAAAAAACCCACAAAGTCCAGTATATAAAATTTAATAAAGCCCCGTAGCGCACCCCGAAGCCTCCAAATCCGCAGAGAGAGAGAGAGAGAGAGCTCAAGGCAATAGCCGCGCCGTCTCCTCACAATTCACCACGCTTTCATTAAACCCCGCGCGCTGTACCTAGATATATATAGAGCGCGAAAATAAGTCGTCCGCACTCTTTCTCCTCCACAATCTCCCTCCTGCCCTCGAAACTTCGTTTTCGCGGACGGGGCGCTTGATTAGTTATCGCTGTGCGCGGCCTGCGCACATCTGAATAACAATTGCGATTCATCAATCGCGAGATAGTGTGAGAGAGAGAGAGAGAGAGATATCTCGGAGGGGATGAGAGGTGATCCGAGCGCAGAGGTGTGCGAATATATACCGATCGATGATTCGCCATCTCCTCCCTCTCGGCCGCGCTCGATACGATACGATATTCCAAGCCGCTGCATAGGAATCCCGCGGCGGAAATCTCGCCTACCCCCCGTCCTACAGCCGCGCGCGAGTACAGGAGTATGGGCCGATCGGCCGATTATAGCTGGGGTATATACGCGGCGGGCCGAGGTCGGCGAGAGGTTTGCCTTTGTTTAGCGGTACGCTCGGCTGGACGGGATCGCCGAGTGTGCGGGCTGTGCTCGTGCGCTTCGTGATTAAATTCATTAGGAGCCACGCGCGGTCAGTTTAGAAGGTGATTGAATTCAGGTGTGAGAGGAGGCTCTGAAATGCCTTTTCAGAGGCCAAAGATGCGTGTCGGTTGCGTTTCGTATAGCTCAAACGAACCAACGGAGTGTCGATGCTTTTAAGGTGGTTCTATCTATCTGGTTGTACATTCGTCTCGAATATTAAAAAATATTTTCTAATGGATTGTTCTCATATATTGGAAGGTGATAATCTATATACTCAAATTTAAAATATCTTTTCTCAAAACGCTATTATACATCATATACTGGAAAAATATTTGTGGAATATAAAACGGGAAATCGCATTCGATATAATATTTTGAATGGTATTCTTTGACAGAAATTTCCGATGAACGTCTCCTTGATTTCCGGTATCATTTCTTCACTGTAATTTTAACGAACTTTCCAATAGAAGAAACAAGAATAATTTATTTTTTTTTTTTTTACAAAGAAAGATAAAATCTACGACAAATCGAAAAAAAATTGAAAACAATCAAAATCTGTTAAAAAAGTCTGGCAAATTCATAGTTGACTCAGAATCGTTCATAATTTTTACCAGACATCTTTCGTCAAACCTCGTCACCGAACAAATATCCTTGAAATCACATCTACCAACCCTTAATAATAATTTGTAACGAAGGTCTATATCTTTCTCTTTCCGCTCGGGACTGTGGACCAATCTACACCTCTATAGGGATTCACCTCTGAAGACTCATAGACGCGTCGAGTACACTGATAGAAAGAAGTATTTGAGGCAAATGCACCAGCTTAACTGTTAATGAATATGTATTTGAATTCAGTCAAATCCACGTATATAAACAGTTAAGAAATGGATCATTTCGTAATAAGTAGTACATCTCGACACGTTAGAATTTAACTTCGTAAAAAGATTTTGAGCTAATGTGACGTTTTTTGCACGGGTGATGCTCGTGTGAAAAACATCACATAAGCTAAATAATCACCGTCCGCATCAGTTTCGATATGATATATTGAGTTATGATTTTGAGGTTAGAGTGACATAAAAATAACGCTTGCTATGCGGCGCATTAACTGTTAATGAATATTTTTTAACTGTTGAGAATTATTCATTTAGGTCAAATACTTGAAAAAGTAGACTTTCAAATAAATCGCGCATTTGCCTCAAATACTTCTTTCTATCAGTGTACAATCACATAGCCCATTTGAAGGAACAACGTCTTACGTTAGATAGAAAAAGGAAATGTCAATATAAAGAATAAAGTGTGGAGAAATAGGCGTTTTGGTAGTCCCAGGCAAGAGAGAACCCATCATATAAATAAACCATTTCGAAGTCAGCGATTGTTATCGGGTGTTGTGATTATTAATTTATTGAATGTGTTTGTGATTTGAATTTTGAATGAAGTGCAAATTATATAATAAGTCTTCGAAGTTTGTATTGAGTTGATGTGCGGTATACATCCATGAAGGATTAGCGAATGACGAAGGTGAAGACGTACGGGCTCATTGCGTAATCAAGTACTATGCGTTTCGAGTCAAAGATGGTTTTGTTTCACATACATTGTCTACTGTTATATTAATTTTAAATATTGTTAATGTATGTGAAATATTATATTAATTTAACGCATTATTAATATTATTTCACCATGGAATTCGACATTAAAGTCCCGTACTCGGAGACCACCTCTTTCCACATAATTCAGTGCGCCTCTCGCCCAATAAGCGACTCACCACCTCCGAATTCCTCGCGCGCATCCCTGCGTTCGGACACACATCACGGTTCCGCGCTTGGCAGGGAATCCGCGGGCCGTGAAATCGCCCCCCTGTCACCATACCCCCATTTTGCCGGCGGCGGCAGGCCGAAATCAATTGTCGCTTGCGGACGGGATACCAGAAACTTGCAGCTCCCATATATAGTTAAGGAGGACGCGTGACGGGGAGTGATATAGTGATACCGTAAAAAGTTAATCAAGTCGTGTTTTCGATGTAGTGAAGTGTAATAGATTGCATCGTGGCGTTTTGGATTCGGAAAAAGAATTGAGATTTTTAAGTACCGGTGGAGATTTGTATAGGTTCTTATTGTGTAATTTCTATTTCTAATATTCTATTTGAGTAGATCGTTGGAAGTGAATTCGTACATATAAAGAAATAGTCATAATTCCATAGGAACGTGGAAATCCTATAATTCTTTACAGACGCAGTTAAAAGTTTTTTATGCTATGGCACAGGTAAATTAAATTATTCAAATAAAATAATCAGTAAATTTTATTCATAATTACAATTTTTATTTTGTTATTTAATGATATAGTGACTTAAGATTGCTTATTAATTATTTTATAATTAAATCCTACCGTCTTAATTTTTTCGCCCCTCGCAGCGTTCTATTTTACACCGTAAAACCCGCTAGGCTTCCCTTTTTATTCTCCACGAAACACGGCCCATAGTTAAACTTTACGAGCCAGGTGTCATTTCCTACTTTTTTTCTAATTCCAAGTTTTAACAACGCACTTGAAACTACACTTTTGCAGTATTCAAATTACATGGACTTTACTGAAATTGTTTTTAATCAGGTCTAAAAATTCTATAGAATTCGCGAAGTTCAGACCTTCGTAATCGTCTACAACAGCAGCAGAGCCATTTCGAATTATTCCGACTAGTTACACGTATACGAAAAGTCGCTCGCGTCACCATAGTTCGTCGTCATTCAATCTCCCGCGTGGGAATCTGGAAAAGCCACGCTAATGGCGTTAGAAGTGTTGCGCGCTCTCCCACATATATGGCTTTGTTAATTTTTAACGGCCGCCCGGCAGATGGAATATCCGCATCGCGAGAATGAAACATGCAAATTCAATCATCATGTTGCGCTTTCGCCGCCTCTCTTTCTTAACTTTGCGCTCCGGCGACCCGTTTTTCGTTTCCCGACACGAACTTAATAACGGAGCGACCAAATTGAAAATTTAATAAAGTTTGTGCCGCGCGAAACTCACTTTTCTCACTGCGCTGAAATTCAAAACACTCGTGAAGTTTTGAATTTTCTTTTCTTTTTTTTTCACCCCTTCAACGTGTCGCAAAATCGAATAAGTGGACTAATTGATTCAGTCGTGGGATTACATATACAAATGCTTCTGGCGACTTTATACTTTCGCGCGCTCGATGATTAATAACGTCTCGACGGTGGGCGAGGAAACTTGGACGACGCGGCGCCGATAAAATGCACATAATACGTGTATAACTCAACGAGACTGGAAATTCGGTCAACGAGCGGATCGCGTGTGCGCGTCTCGAAAGGCTGCACTTCGGGACTCTCGTATGAGATGTTCTTTAAGGAAGCGAAATGAAGCGTTTTCTATTACTCCATGAAGTCTGTCATTTTTTTGCTCGCTAATGCAGTATTCGTTGGATGAAATCGCTGGGAAGGAAGAATAAGAGATGGGTAAGGTTGAAAGAGAGAGTTCTTACTCGGGACTCGTATTTTATAGCATCCATAATTCAAATGCTGAAATAAAAAATTTCGTACAATTCATTTTTATGTCACCTGATATCTTTCGCATTGATATCCAATTTTATTTATTATGTTAGCTGAGAATATATTGTTGTTCAAATTAGTTATAAAAATTTAGGTAATATAATACGTATTATCAAATATAAAAGTAAACAAAAGTAAAGCAAACGATTAAAAATATAATAATATAAATTTTAATATACTATAGAAGTGTCAATGCGCGCTTCGCCCTCCATATTGTGGGCTAATCAAATTTTACATGTCCATTTCAAATCGACCAATCACAATCAGTAGAGGTGTCAATCTCAAGTCCATCTCTTTTTTTGTATAGGCAATGGCTTTTTAAATTCAAATATACACGGAGAAAATAAATGTTTGATTCTACTTTTCACGTAGTAGATTTAAGCTCTAGAAATGACAAGTTAATTCTATACTCACAACAACGATATCGATAGAAAGAACATTAATTAACCTCTAGA
Organism: Torymus auratus; assembly: GCA_900474315.1. Taxonomy (NCBI): domain Eukaryota; kingdom Metazoa; phylum Arthropoda; class Insecta; order Hymenoptera; family Torymidae; genus Torymus; species Torymus auratus. The sequence goes on along the minus strand of UXGD01003199.1, from coordinate 62 downwards.
CTGCCGGAGAATCAATATATTGACGCTACCCCCGATCGACACTTTCCCTATGATCAATCAAT
>UXGD01003198.1:0-21521 GCA_900474315.1 Torymus auratus | reverse complement strand
ATGGAGTTCTTAAAAATTCGTTTTGTGTGAGTTATCGATTTAATAGTAGTGTATTTATATATGGTATACTCAAAAATTAGAGTTACTTTCTATAGCCATGAAAGTTTTTCAAGTATTTCTACAACAACATTACGTTCCTTATTAGTTGAAAATTTTTCAAAAAGAGAATTTTTAAAAGGCACAAGCTTTCATAAACTCGAAAACAAGTTAAAAGTCGTTCAACAATTCCCTCCATAATTCAAATATGTCCTCTCTGGCTACTCTCCAATCCCACCAAGACCACACGTATATAACGTGCCCCCCAAAAAAATATTACCAACCCTAGAACGTTTTCAGAATAAAAATATATAAATCTCACGGTTTCCTAAATTAATCCGTATCTCTCACTACTCTCTCCCTTAATAATTTCAACCTCATTTAATTGCTGATGCGATTTTCCGCTCGCTAATTAAGCTTTCGGCGAAATTTCTTACGGGGGAGTTGAAGAGCGCAAGCGCTCTTGACCGAGCGCGCAAAACGTCAAAAGCACGAAAGTTGATTAATTCGCGTTTTCTCCTCTCCCAGCTTAATTAGTGTCGAGTGCATGGAGGCCTGTGTAGATTGCTGCTCCAGGAATTTGAAATTCTTTTTTTTTCGGGGCAATGAACGAACGTTGAGATGGTAATTCGTTGGGCATTAATGAAATATTCAAGGGCGGAGAACTGAGAAGGTGAAAAAGATTCTTTAGAGAAATTTTTGGTTTATTAAGATTTTATGAAATTCCGAAAGCATTTATTCGTTGGGAATTAAAATATACAAGGTGGTAATGAAAATGCCCAGAATTCCAGGTGTCTTTTGTATTTACATTTTCGATTTTTCGTAAAATTTTTAATTACTAAAATTTTGTTGAACACAGAATCTACTTTTTTTGAAATTCACATCTCAGTAAAAATTAATATAAAATTGATTTTAACGGAGTCTAGTTTGAAAATTCCGTACTTCTATGCTAGATTTTAATTAAAAATATGTAAATCAAAAGAAAATGCGTCTACCGATCCTATAAAGTATTCTGTTTTTTTTTTGGACCCTAGTCTCCTCATAATATTCAAAATATTGTAGCAAATAAAATAATTTTCAAATATAGAATATTCAAAACTATAGGCTTTAATTTCTGTCAAATCAATTAAAATGAATGTCAAACTGCAACAACCCTTCAATTAACCTATAACCTGTCACACAACCACACGTCGATCAAACGAATATCACTCATCGCTATTACACTCAAAGCCAACTCCGCGATAAACTGCTACTACTATATACACGAATTCACACTTTACTACAGTATATATACATGCACACATGCTTAGGTGCAAAATGATTCGAGCGAACAATGGCCCAGTAAATTCGCCGCTTCCGTGCACTAGGCGAAAATTTTCTGTTGAATGCACAAAACTCTCGAGCGCGCTCGAAAAAAGTCAGGAAAAAAGTGAGAGAGAGAGAGAGGGAAAGAGAGAGAGAACGATTCGTCATTCGTTAATCGCCACAATGGATGGAGATGACGTCACGGCGGCGCGTCGTTAAGAGCCGGAAAGATTATAGGAAGTCGGGATAATTGCGACGCGAGATAAAGATTTAGCCGCAGCGAGAGCTTATTATTGCGTGGAGAGGTTTCGCGGGATTTTGAAACGAAAAGTTAATAAGGCGCTCTTTGTCATATATGTACATAGAACGAGAACGTTGCTTTTTTTATTGCTAAAAATTTACTGAATACAAAGACTCGCGCAGAAGCTCTGTATTAGAGCAATATTCGCGTACATGTCATTGTACCCCGTACAATAGAATCCCGTGTCGAGAAATTAAATTTTTGTACTTATGTAGTCAAATAATTCCCGACAATACCCCATCAAACAAACGTATATAATATAAAAGCCGTGCAAATACGCACAATAAACAAAACAACACGTGTCGTCGTCCCGTTACATATACAGCACCCATATTATCTGCAATAACGTTATTCCGAGGAAAATCTGTCGCGTATATATTCCGAATGACACGCGAAACATTGAATAAGTATTATGTTCTCTCGCGAAGAAGCGAATAAAGCCGCAGGCTGATCGCGTCCCGGCCAATGACGAATTCGCGCCTCGAGGGGGCTAGTGGGTATACGTAAAGGGAGGAAGAGAGCTGGCTTTTCTTTACGTCGGGAAATAATGGCGGGCAATAAACGACACAGCGGAAGCAGGAGAGACAGGATAACCCCGATATAAGGCTCTAATTTCGTTCCGTGTCTACCCTTTACGGGAGGATGCGCACCTTCGTATATATACAGCGGTGATATATACCGTCTTCGAAGAGGCGATGAGACGCTGCTGTTGGTGCTTTGTAATTTAAGGCTGGCTTGGTGCAAATACTGGTATAGAGGAGAAAGCTTTTTTTGTGTCTGGTTTGAGTGTTGAGGAATACGTAAAGTTGAAAGACATCGCAAATAGGTATGTGGAGGAAATTTCAGTGGAGAGTATTAGTATAGTGTACGCGTAGTGAAAGACAAGTTTCGTAAAAATTACATCATCAAAGGTAGTAATATCTAAAAGACTTATTTGTTTAATAATTATTGCTTCCTCCTATAGGATGAAGCTTCGTGATCGTTAAAAAAAATTTTTCGAGAAAATATGTTAGAAATGTTGTTTAGCACATTTATAATATAAATCTCTATTTTGAGAAAATGCCTGTTATTGGCTATGTGTGTGTTCGATATATAAGAATTATTAACAAATAAATAAATAATTAATCTAAAAATTAAATTTTTATACTTGAATGGAAGAAAAAGACTTGAGTTATTTTGAATATTTATTATTAGTCCTAGTGTCATCTGATATCAATTAAACTTGTCTTACACTGCAATTTTATGATATTTAGAAAATATAGTTTTGAGGACCTAAGACCCAAAATATCATTCCTCCATTACTGACACATAATATTCTTGTACCAAAACGTATAATTCTCCTCCTGCAGGAGTATTTGCCTCCTATAACAGAAGACCCCGGTTCCTGTAATCGAATGACGATTCTACCACGTAGGAGGAATTCCTTTTTTACGTAGGAAGACTTTTTCAGGAGGAATTTTATTCTGAGACCGGAGGATCGTTTTTATGAGTGTTGTTTAGGTAATATGTAAAATTTAATAATTTCATCGTAAGAATAACTTGAAACTTTTCTAATTTGTACTATATTTCAAATAATAAATCTTAAAGAATCTCGAATTCACCCCTCGCGTGTAAAAAGTAAATATTATTATACTCCTTTTTTTAATTCTATACAATATACTCGAACTCCACATAAACTATGAATATTATCTAAAGCGAAAATATGAAAATCAAGAACGACCAAGAAATAAAAATTTTCACTACAAATTTCGGAAAAAATTTTAAGAATTTCAGCATGCCGAAGAAATGAAAATATTTCTCTGTGTAGCACTGTTTACGCAATTGATAATGAGGCACGTTATTATACAATTAATTGGAAGACAAGTAAATAATAATTAATCGAAGGACTATGGTCGCGATTACATAATCAACCGAAGGATCATCATCATCATGTGGGTACAATCAATCGAAGGACTACCATTTATACAATCAATTGGATGACCAACATTATTTATACGATCAATCGAAGGACCGACGTCGTTTTTACAATCAGTCGAAGGACGAGAAGTTCACGTATGCAAAACATGTTCAAACTTTGGCACCTTTAAATGTTCACACACATTCACGCGCGCGTTTTAATATACCATTTACGTCATGTATAGCAAGTTAATTATTAAAAACAAAAACAAAAAAAACAATCTCGTTATACAAAAATGTTCCTTTTTACGATTAATTTCTCTTCGGACTCATCGGTAGAGGGTAATGAGATATTTCGAATTGTATCATCGATCTGTGTGCGATATGACTATAATTGTGATTTCGTCATGCATTATTCAGTAAAAACCCAGTGCGTCAACTGTATTTCGAACTTATTATATCAACGAAACAACATACAAATTTTGAAAATCAATACTATGCTTCTACACTAGAATATGAAAATCAAATTGAAGAAAATGCAAAATATAGCTTATACGTGAACCTATTCGTATAATATCGAAACATATTCTATAAAGAAACAAAATTTATAATTGAAAAAAAAACATTATTAAAGCAATTATAAACTTTATAAATAGACGAGTTTCATATGTAGACTAAATCTAAAAACTATCGCAATGTATAAAAACGTTGTTAAACAGTATGTATACTAAAAAAATTTTTATTTTGTATTCGTTTTAAATAGTTTACGATTTACATTGTTACATATTTATAAGGCTATCTACAACTCTTCCATTACGCTTACGCTCAGCTCCACCCGAATCCTAAAAATCCATTTATTCCATTTAAAAAGCTTCGAAAGGACTTGAACGCACTCCGATCCCATCACCCTTTCGCAGCCACACACAAAAAAAAATCAATTCCTATTTCCCAACGAACACTGATATACCCCTTTCACCCATCCGCGCACGCGTCGTAATATAGCCGGCGCTATCGACGACAAGAGTCGTTGCAAAATTCGTGGAGCGGATTTTCTGCACAGCGCACTCGCGCGATATTTATGCGGATGATCCGCTCGTGGCTCGCGCACGCACCCGGCATCGGCAAAACAATGGTCTTTCGCAAACGCGCGCGCGCACACCTAACGACGCATTGGGCTCGCTTTCCTAGAAAGCACCGCCGGTTTTTGGTGTACATATACGCGTAACGTGCAAAGTCATTTGATTGGATTGCGTCGCGCTGTGAGGCAAAAATGGAGCCGAGATTTTAGTCGAAAATCGACGTATACGGGCAATCATGCGAAGGACTTTGAGAGAGTCGAGGATTGCGATACGCGACTGGTGGGTGAGGGGGATCTCTTTTTTTTTAGTTTTGCGGCGTTGGGACGTGGCGGCGAGATCGCGAGATGGATGAGCGCCCGACGAAACCGGCGGATTTAGTCAATGAAAGGAGGTTTTTTTTCCAAGTTTGCTTGTCGGAGTTTATTTAACTGAAAAGTCCATTTATGAGATTTTTTAAACAATCAACTGTACGTTAAAAAATTCTCAATTTATTTTGATGCGAGGAGCACACATTATTTCAAATAGTAAATTTTGGAGAATAACAAAGTCTTTCCTGTGAAGATAAAGTGGTGAATTCATGGCAAAATGTTTTCCTCTGTATAAAAATTTCAATTTTTCAATCAAAAAGTAGAAATTTTCCAGTGCATAGTAAAATCATGATGAATTCTATAAATCAAACGAATAAACGCTTTTGAATGAAAATAAACATTTTTTGCGTGTCTACTGAAATATGTTTTGAAAAATACGAAGTAAATGAAAAAAAGTAAATAATTTCGGTTAATAAAATTCAGCTTCATCGTACTACAAAAGGAAATTTTCATCAAATTTTTAACGGGAATGCCTCTTATTACAAACAATTTATACCTGGAAAATGAAAAACTGACAGTTAAAGGGTTAATTGAAAATAAATGGAATTTCGTCGGTGAATAATGTTCAGTTTCATTGTACTACAAAGGGAAATTTTCATCAAATTTGCAAATTGCCGGCCAATGTCTGTTATTGCAAACCATGTATGGTACACGGGTAAGTAGACCCTGGCTCAATAAAAGCGAAATACATTACAAGTAATTTCCGCGTCAAAATTCTGATTTACGTTGCACGCAATCTTCGACGCGCGCACAGGCCCCGCGATTTAACACGCGAGCACATATGCTCACGTATAAAGGATTTTATTGTTTCCCGTAAAAGCGATAATTACGAACGCTATTGTATATTAAATATATGCTGAAAAAAAAAATTGTACTGCAATATTCGTGGAACAGTTACGTTTAATAAGGTATAGTAGATGACCAAAATAGTAATGAAATATGATTTACTGGTAGGTACAAGATTAAAATATACTGTATGCGACATACCTACGCAATGAAGATTGATTATCTGCAAATAAAGTTCATTAAAGTTCTCCGAGAAATGAGTTTTTAGCGTGGAAAAATATGGGAACACTTAACAGAATTTAATTGAATTTTTTTTTACCTTTGCCTGCGTGTACACTGCAAATATTAAAATAAATTAATTAAAGATAGCAATAATGTAGTGTATATAATTATACCTTAGGTTAGACGATTGTAAATCGTGTATTATATACGATATTAGCGCAGTGTATTTAGTGCAAGGTGAGTCACGATTGGTGTAATGGGCATGAGAATTGAGAATTTTAAATGAAAACATGAAAGATAATGACGGTAATCAATGTTATTTTCTGTTTGAAAAGTTTGAATAGTGAAATTTTGAATGATGGCCGTGATTTGTCATGTCTATTGTTAGAGAGACGGAATGGGATTCTACACGTGTATAGCGGCAGCAATCTCAAGTCAATCAGTTCTTCGTAAATTTCGCGATAACAAGCTTCGAATGATTTTTTTGTGATTCCCTATGAAATGATCTACCATATATAACTTCCCTAACATCTTTATTATCGTGTCATATTTCACAGACTTTGTCAAAAAGCGAATATACATAAATTAATCAGTGACTGCTAAATTTTAGCCAATAACGCTTTATCCTCTCTTAAAAGAATGTTGGCCAGAAGTAGTAGCTCATTTAAAGACTTGATGTGATTGGTTATTTTAAAAAAGCGCCAATATTTGATTTTCGTTTAATGTGTATATTTTGCTTCTTATGCCCAATTTTCTACCACGATGGGTTACTTTTAAATAAATGACGCCATTTATTTTCGAAACGACACTTTTTTCGTATCCCTCTTCGTTACTCCCTTTATTACCTCTTGACTGAACTCGTAATGTAAGTGTGCTTTTCTCTATAAATTGTTTAGATTTCGCTACATTTTAATTATAAAAATGAATTGTTTAGGCTTTACTACATATCTAATTTGTAAATATGAATTGTTTAAACTTAGCGTTCATAACGTCAAAAACAAAATAGTACGCGCGAAGCACGTTTGAATTTTGCTAGTGCTTCAAAAATGTCATTTACATAGCGTACACTTTTATTTTTACTATTATTTTTTTTTTCGTTTTGTCTGTCACTAACACATTTTGAGAATATTATTCGCTTCTATTTGCTAAACGTCGCTCATAATTCATTCGGAGCTGTTATATCATGATAATATTATACTTTATTGCATATTTTGACAAACCTCCTTCCAGAAATGAAGGACAATTTATTGTAGCGTCGTATTCGTCAAAGCAATTAAAGTTTCTTAAATTTAAGGACATTTTTAACAGTGAATCGTTTAAAAAGGTCTGAAACCCAAATACGCGGGGGAAAACCCAAATGCGCAAAAAAAGGGAACTACGGAGACGTGCACGACAGTGAACGAGTCAATTATTTTAAAAACTTACTATTTCACGTCTCCGTGCCTTCCTTTTCTACGTAGATCACATCTACAGAATTCCCTTTTTTATGTAGATCTCGCGTCCCCCGGCTATTTGGGTTTCAGACTTTTTTTAATAATCGACTTGCTTACTGTTTCACGTCCGTGTGCCTTTCTCTTCTACACGAATCTACCGTGCCCTGACTATTTGGGTTCAAGACTTGTTTATATTACAATCGACTTGCTTTTTGTCATACGTCTCCTAACTCCATTTTTGCGTGGCCTACGCGTCCCCCGGCTATTTGGGTTTCAGCCATTTTAACATGATTGACTCGCTTACTGTCGCACGTCTGTGTAACTCCAATATGATCTAGAATTTCAAGACAAGACAATAACACTTTTCATATTGACTGAAAAGACAAGAGAGAAATTTCTAAGTATTTACAAGAGCGAGGCAATAATTACAAAAATATTCTATTGACTTTCTCGTGCAGCCCTAAACAAAAAGATAATAAGTATAGATTTTGTAAGCAAGTGAAAACCATTTCGTTTTATGACAGTAAATTAAAATATATGGAAAAAAGCGTCCGAGAATTAATATTCAGTATACGCGAGGAATAGACTCATTTTAATAAGTAACCTTTAAACAGCATCAAGTTTATTCTTACGTACATAAAAAAGTTAGATTTCTATTTAAATAATAAATAAGTTTGAAACAGAAAATGACCTGTAATTGGATTGTACGTTTCTGAAAAAATATTTGTCATCGAAGTAAAAATACATAACGCATTAATTTTCGTGTACAAAAAAAATGTCTGCAATTCTTACGTGCATGAATCACACCATCATGCCTGCACATCTTCGACGAAAATAAAGTGCATGAAAAAACACTTATCTTGTAGACGAAGGACGAATTCGTCATTTCTAATCTATATTATTTCAAATGATAGTAAAATTATTACACGTTAGAAACTTTTCTATACTTTAAGCAATTTTTACAAAAATGTACACCAAACTTCACTTTATTTCCAACAATTTCCATTCCCTTTATAACTAAATTTTATAGGAAGAACCTGCCTCTACTTCAATACAGAATCCTCACCCACATTTGTTATCGTTGAATATCGCCTCTATACCCAAACAGCCAAGTCTTTTACAATAAAATCATTCCGCTCGCTTCTAGAATCCACTTTCACGCAGGTGCGTTTTTCGCGCGACGCGCTCGCACGGAAATTTCCACTTTTCTCCGCCGTCTTTACACATCGACGCACACACAGAGATCTCCGATATATATCGACGGCGCGCGCGTATGTGTGATGCAAAAGCCGGACGCGCGCCGAATTCGCGAATTTAACGCCGGGCGGCGCGAATTCGATCGTATAGAGGTATACGTACATATATAAACACGCAGAACGAGTCCTGGCTCCGCGCGTTTTTGCCCAAGTAGGCCATGGTTCCCCCCTCACACGCGCCATCGTGTACAGCAGATATCGTAAGGACGCGCGCGCGCGTATACTTATCGGAGTTGCGCAATTTTTTTTCTCCTTTTTTCGCGAGGCGAGGAGAGTTTTTGGGAAAAAAATAGGTTTAGAGCGCCAAAGTGTGCGCGTGTCGGATGTTTGAAGAAAGTTTATGGCGGAGTTCATTGGCCATTGTGATCGCTAAATAGACGCTTCCCCGCCATATTTGCGCGTCGAAATTAATTGCAGAGCTTATGGAGTCTGTAAAAGTTAGCGTAGGCAGGTAAACAAGCGAGTGTATAACGATGAGTCGTCGCGTGTCCTATAGCCGAAACGACAAATATAATAATATCCTGCTTGCTTTGTCGGCGGCGTTGAAAAACGCGTGTACGCGAAATCTCTCTCGCATGCAGAACTTTCGCAATTATTAAACGAGTCGTACCAGCGCGCGCGAAATTCGAGGAACGCTAATTGACTGCGAAAGAAGAGACAGGAGGACGAGGCGCGCGCGTGGCTGCAAGTGTAATTGCCACGCGAGAGTCTTGTAATTACGCGCCGCGAGAGTCGAGTATATATAAGTGAATTAAGATGTGCGGCCGCGCTGCGGCAGTGTCGTTATACACGCAAAAAAAAATGACGAGTCGATGAGCGCGTGGCGGTATATAGAAGGCAGACAAAAAAAAAGAAACGTGACGAGGACGCGGTTATTGTTTGTTGTGTATTGCGCTGGTTTTCCTTGTCTTGGGTGGTATAGTTAGTTGATGTTTGTGGAATATGACGCGGTGGATTTTTGAAAAACATTCGATTTCGTTCCGGAAAATCTGAGGTCTCTGACGGAGGAAAGCTGTATTAAAATAAAATGACAATTTTTGAAAAATACATTGTTTGATTTGCATATTGTTGAAGCATTCTTAGTAATAGAATTATTAACGTACAAGGGAGTACATGATCTACGTAAATCAAGGATTCGACTGAAACTTTGGGATACGTTTTTGGATGTGAAAATATAAAGAACGCTGCAATAGTAGACCGCAACATTCTAAAAACTTAGTTGTAGAGATTTTATAATTTTTTTTTTTTTTTCAATGTTTTAAAAATGTTTCTTTTTAAACCTAAATCGTTTAATCTAGAAACATCTTTCATATAATTTAAATAGAAAAATTAAGACTGAAGAAAACAAGCTTTCATCTTGTTTTTCAGAACTGAAAAGTCATTTGAAAAATATACTTGAGCAACGAAAATGCACTGATAGTGCTCTAACTCTAAAACGGAATTAATCTATTTCAACTTCCGACTTCGAAAAAGGTTTATGAAAGTTCAGTTTTATTAGTTTTATTTTTGTTTTATGTTATGTAAAAGATTCTTCTTTCCTCCAGCCGGAAAGCTCCAACTTTCCGGCTGCTCCGCGAAACGAAGTTGACGCTTTCCGGTGCCGACGAGCAGAAAAATAGTATAAACACGCCTGAAAACAGCAAAAAATATTCATTTTTCAACATTTTAAAAGAATAAAACTAAAACTATTATAATGTTCTTTATATTTTCACCTCCAAATAACCCATTCCAAAGTTTAAACCGAATCCGTCATCCGCAGGTCACACATTTTCGTAGTAAATAAAGTTAAAATAAATATAATTAGAAATTATAAGCTTGTATAAACGAAAATTTTAATTTCAACTTTTTTTTAGAAAAGAATTAATTTGTGAGTGAATAGACGTATTTTATTATTTTTTCGAAGAAACTACCAATTTGTTTTATTTCAAGACTGAAGCAATGATATCCTTTCGCATTCAGATAAAGTCACGTATTATTTATTAACACGGTACCTTGACAGATATCATCGCTACAAAAATGAACGATTTATGTACGTAATCAGTTGGGAAAATAAAAAAAACAATAAGTACTTTTTATCCTTCCTAAGATATTTAAATTAACTTCGACCAATGTTTAAAAATCTGGTGAAAAAAGTTGACTTTTACTTGTGAGATTAATGATCGATATTATCATGGAAATCTCAAAAAATTAGTTTCTTCCTTGTTACAAATTTTTTTAATGAGTGCAGAAATAGACCCTTTTTGTATATGAAACGCTGATGGGGGTATGGCATTTCGAGCCGTCCTCGATAATAATGAAAATAAACCCGGTAATTATATGTTGTTTTCTTTTACAAAACGTCTCAACATATACCTATGAATATAATTTTTACAAAACTGTAATTTTTATTACACTTTTTTCTCAGAGTCTACAAAAAACAAGATTAGTCGCACTATTAGTCGGTTAAACATATTCCAACAACTCTAACGTATAGTAAAATGAACAACTTACATTTTGTAATCTTACCATGACAAAATCTCGCATCAATCACCGCAACCAATCATATTTCCCGCGCGCAATCATGAAAAGCACCAGCGCTGCTTTTGTGTACGCAGTTTCGAGCGGCGAAAAAGAGGCGAGATGCAGTTTGTGGGGCTTTAAAAAGTGCAGCGAGAGCTGATAAGCCACTTGGTATTCAAAGCCGCTCGATTGGCGACTTCGAAACGCCGCCGATCGCCGATAACTCGGGCACGAGTCACCTTCGCAGCGAAAAATCAGTGCCAAGGGACTGCGTATGTGCATGGTCTAAGTAACTGTTATGTTTTTCTGTCGTTCCGTCGACGTTTAATGCTTAGATAAGAATATTTTTGGTATTTGAATTACTTTTCGTAAAATTTTTGTGTAAAAGTAAACATTTCTTTATAATAAATAAAGGGTAATGAATGTATATAGTCATTACTTATAATAATATAAAGGATAATTTTACTAAAAATCAATACTCTTAAATAAATAAGAAAATTTTTCTATGAATTTTTATTTTATTATGCTATATTTGATTATAAGTACTCATAAATTTATGAGTAATTTGTGAGTCATTCTTGTATTTCTCTATACATTTTAGGACAATTTTAGTAGCTGGATATATCTATAGAAGATAAACAGTTTCAAGGAACTCACCAAATACCTAATTGTCTTACAATTAGTGCTCTACTTACTCAACCTAAATAAAATATCAACAGTGCAATCAAAATGTACCTGCTATTCCGAGTGAATTTTAAGATTTTTTTAATATGATTTTTTTCCCCACTGTCGTATAAGTAAATGTATAACATGAATGACGGGAACTTCAATTCACGAATAACTTTTTTTGTAACAAAATTAAACATCTTTTAAAGTAAATACAGCCACCTAAATAAAAATTAAATAAAACACTGGAATGATTTTCAATTATTATCCAATTTTGATTTGGAAAGGATCATTTTGTTGGTCAATTTGAGGGGGAAGTAAGAATGTAAAATGAAAAATTATATCAAGACCTGCAAAAGCCACGTCTATTAATAGTTTATTAAAAAAAATAAAACACGCACATATAGGTACATATGAACAATTATTGGTCGTACCTTTGTTGGTCTTGATAATTGTTCATTTTTTTATATTGATACATCCACCTTAAAATGATCAAGGAACGAAATGAGCCCTTCTTAATCAAAGTCGAATAATAATTGAAAAAGGTTCCAGTGTTTTATTGAATGTTTGCTGAGGTGGTTGTACTTACTTTAAGAGAAATTGAATTTTTTTACAAAAAATCTTTTTTCATTATTTAATGTTCTCTTCATTCAAGATATATCGTTATTTAAAAACGGAAAGGTCTGCACCTTAATAAGGGTAAGAAACTAAGAAAAGTCATTAACTTGATCGATAAGCTTTAACAATCCATCGATCTTTGAGGATCATTCATCATCAATTACCACCAAAAAGGTCTGTTCTCTAATACTATCAGTTAGGACTTTTCTAATTTCGATTCCTATGCTAATGTAGATACTCAAAACAAAAAAAGAAAATAAGTATTCATATGTTTCCATCGATCGTATCAGAAGGAAAACATCCGTCCTTCGTGAGTAAACAAGACACATCGTAGACAAATGCCGCAAATAAATGTAGGATGTTGAGTGTTTACACACGGACGAATAATACGCAATGTTTATTTGTCGTCCTTAAAATTATATATAGATATATACTGTACTCACTTTAAATTCTCCACTCGAGCAGATGTGTGTTTCTCGATCCCTGAACGTTCATCGGAATCCTCGCTTTACATCACGTGCACACGACTTCACATACACAGGCGGAATTTGCAATTGTCGCTGATATTCTAAGTATCGTAACTTTCCGCGCACTTGGACGAATTTGGCCAATAGCGCAGGGTTGGCCGTTTCGGTAGTCAAGGTGACTGTTTAATTCCTCAGCGCTCAGTCTGAAGGATTCTGAATACGTGTGAAGTAGGCTATCGATGCTTTTGCAAGAAAATGATTGCAGGTCTTGACTTTTATTGGAAGATAAAAATAATTAAGGCACCTGTTCCTTAAGTAATAAATTAAGAAACAATGTTGTAGCACATCATATATTTTTATCGAACTTTACTTTTACGTTTCCAAAAACGTAAGAATGGGCTTTGATTTTAAAACCTTCAGTTTAACCACACTTGACACTTTGCCATCAACCAAAAGTTCTTGCAACTAAAAGAAAATTCCGCCGCCTACTTATTCTCGCATTCCGTCGCACTTACACTTATATCTCAAAACTTCACTTGCCCAAACCAACTCGTGGCGTGTTTTTCACGCAGCCCTTTGCATTATTCCCCATTCAAAATTCTCGTCCTTGCTGATAATAAATATGTTCAAGCACACGCGCACCTTATTTACGCGCGAGACACACGGGATTCGGGAAATACAGTAGTAATAAGTCGCGAGCTCGTCGCGAGAGTGCCAACTGAATGGGGATATTTGCGCGTGTGTCGTCGCGCGCGTGTCGCGCGTGTAAGTATATAAGTAATCAGAAGAAAATCGAAAGGCCGGCGATTGGTTGCCGTGCGATCAGCGCATTTTCGTCACGCTTTCGCGCTTTCTCAATGCGATGAGCATTTTCTCCTGTGCGTACCTGCGTATGTATATATGTGTGACATTATGTGTTGGCTGGCAAGTAGGTGGGGGTTGAGAATGATGGACTCATTCGGAAAGATAGTTTTCGGGGGTGGAAATGATGAAAAGGGTGTTAGGTATGAGCAAAGAGCAAGGAGATTGGTGTGTTTAAATTATTTTAAGGATAGTGTGCGTATAGCTGTGGTGTTCGAATTGGCACCATTTGATTTTGAAAATTGCGCAAAAGCCATCTGCCACATTCCACGCGAAGTTCCCTCTATCGAGGCGTCGATAAAGCGATCCTCTACACTCGTTCTCTATCTTACCGACTGATGTAAGTGCGCTGAGTGCGCAGTGCGCATGCGCCAAAAAGATATTCGAAATTTCGAAAATATCCTAGAGATGGCAGCATGTATCCGAATGCCGACGCGTTGCATCTTGCACTTTTGCATCTCAAAAGGGCCTCAGTCAGCAGTCTGTTTCCAAACAACATTGTCTGAAGTACATACCTCGTTTGGAGGCTCTTATTACGAGAATACTATTCTGTAAGTAAAGTGAAAAATGACTCGACACGCAAGAAATTGCACGGCTGGTGCGGTCTACACATACCACGAGAAGAAGAAGGACGCATCGGCGTCGGGATACGGCACCAATAATCAGAGAGTCGGAAAGGATTCTTTGAGGGATTTTGACTGTTGCTGCCTGTCACTACAGCCCTGCAGGATTCCCGTTATTACGTAAGTTTCTTATACGTATGGTTGTCATGTTATTCGTTTAGATACTTGATTTTGGACTACAAGTGTCAAAAATTTTTAATACTGAATGGACGTTGTGTACTGCTGATGATTGAGGTTAAGTTCGAGTTTTTAAATATTTTTTATTTAAAATGAATCATTAGCAAAGTCATTCATTATTGTATTTATATTATAAGTATTACTTTTACAATATTTTTTTCTATAACCTAAAAAGTTGATATGGAAATTAATTTGGGAAGTAAAATTTATGTTGAAATGAAAGATTGAGGTTAGAGTCACAGAAGTTTAAATGACTAAATGTTGAAAAAAGTCAGCTTGATTACAGACTGAGTTAGTTTTGAAAGCAGCTGATGAACTTATCTATTGTAAAATATTATAATTTTGGCTTTACAAAAATTTTACAATAATACATACTAGTTATAGAATAGTACAAAGCTATTTTCTATACATATTGAATAGATATTAACCAATAATCTTTGTTTAATATCTGAATTAAGTTATAATGAAATCTTATTCTTCACACATGGCTTAAATTTAGAATTAATTATATATTCACTATCAATAATATTTTCCTTATATTCTAAAACATCCATTTAAAATTACAGGAAAGATGGTTATCTATTTGATAAAGAAGCTATTCTTGAATATATCTTGTCAAAAAAGAAGGAGTATGCAAGAAAACTAAAGGAGTATGAAAAGCAAAAGATAAAGGAAAAGGAGCAATCCAAAGAGCAAACTGCTAATGAAGATTTAGAAAAGCTACAGAACTTCCTTAAAGGTGAACAAACTATCACCTTTAAGAAAACTGGAAAAAAAGACGATGCTGATGCATCTGTTTCTAATATGAACAACGGTAAAGATAAAGAGCTGCCGAGCTTCTGGATACCCTCCAAAACACCAGAAGCTAAAGCAGCTCTTTTGCAGAAACCAGACAAAAATATCTACTGCCCAGTCAGTGGAAACATTCTGAAACTGAAAGATCTTCTGCCTGTAAAGTTTACTGAAATAAATGATCCAGATGATAAAAAATCACTCATCGTGAAAACAGCTCGATATATGTGCCCCATCACTCATGATGTGTTGAGTAACAGTACTCCGTGTGTTGTCATCAAAACTACGTAAGTATTCAATCATTATAAATTTATTCATAAAACTTCATTTTGCATTAGATTTGTAATAAAAAAAAAATTAAAATCATTTGATAATGATACATCAAATACAATGATAATAATACATTTCATTTAAATTTTTGTTTTTTTTTTTAGTGGTGACATTATAACAATGGAGTGTTTTGAAAAACTTATAAAGAAAGACTGGATTAATCCTTTAGACGGCACAAAGCTCACAGAAGCTGATATTATTCCGCTTCAAAGAGTATGTATTTAATATCCTAATTAATGAAATGTTAAATTGTATAATATTATTTAAAATAACATCAAAATTACAATTTTCAGGGTGGCACAGGATATTCAGCTGCTAACGATAATTTACAAGGAAAGCATGAAAGACCTGTTTTACAAGCTTAATTTTCATGCACTCTTGTATTTTTGTATTATAATGATTTTACGATTTAAGTATTAGTTTAGTATTTTAAGTGTCAGTTAATGATCCAAACCTAATGTAAGATGATACACTGAATTTTAGGAAATTACTTATTCATAAATGACTTATGTTAATCATAAAAATATATGAATATAAATTCATATTTATTTTACAAAAAATAGATTTTTACAATTTGTTGATGAACATTTATATAAACATTAATTTAACTTATAAAGATATCATTCAAATTTGTAAAAACTGTAAATAGAGCTAAATTTTGTTAAATATAAGTACACACTTCACAAATGAATTTTTTATTTATTTTCCAATAATACTCGTATACTGTACATACGATTACCTGAATATCATGAAAAACGCAATTATATCTACATACACAGGTTTTACAAGTGCATATTGTGCAGTACCTAACATTGGTTTATGGAATAAAAAGAGAGATGCGCTGAATTGAAGTTATACTGACGTCAATTAGGTACAGGCAAGATGAAAGTAGGATTGCAATTACTGTCTTAACAAAATAATATTAAATCTAAATATATAATTATGTGCCCCTATCTCGTATTAACGTCTGTATTTTTGGGATATAAATAGTGATTATTTTTAGCCTTATGTCTCGTATTCCTGAAAAATATGGATAATTGAATTGATCTAAATTAGACGTCTTTCATGTAGACAATAAGGTGTATCTTTATGACATTTTCTCTAAATATTGAACTTTACAAAGTTAATTAGCAACGCAATTTTCAAATTATTGAATCTTTCAATTTTATATTATTTTTTTATTGTCCAATTGAAATTTAAAAATTGTTTTAAAAATGTTCTAAAATATGAAAGAATGCAAAATTGAAAAAGTGGATTATCTTTTAATAAATCTTGTTATACTATCTTCCTTAATTGCATACCTACATAATTCACGGTTTATCTGATATCTAAAATTATTATCTATATTTAATAATCTTCAAAAAAATCACATTTTTCCTATAAAAAAATACTTTATCAAACTGACACAAAGTCTTAAACGCGTGCTATACATAACTACTCGTACTAATAAGTATGTTTTTTCCATGCCGACTAATAACAATCACACTTTCATCGTGTTCGGATAATCAAAATCTCCACCAACAGCTATACACATACAAAACACTTCAAATCCAAAAGAACCCGCAGCACAAAATTCAGCATCGCCTCAACAGCTGCAGCTCGCTGCATAAATATAATAAGCACCCGCGCAAGCTCGCCTCTTCCATCCTCGTGAGGTGCTGCCGCCTTTACACTGCACTTCTCCCTCGCGATATTCGTTTTTTTTTCTCTCTCTCTGCCGCTGTTGGCCTGCTGCGTCGACTATATTACTTACACTTATTTACCCACACACACAATCGCATACGCGCGCTATCACCGTCTCTCCTCTCCTCTCGCGGCATATATATGCGCTCGTCGCATCGCGCTGCACTGTGCGCGCTAGTCTTCGCGCATGCCCCCGCACGTCTGCACACACGCTAGAGCGTGCGATGCGATGCGGCATTCTTTCAGCCCGCGCGCATATCGTAACGTGTAATATATACGACAAGTGTGTGCCGAATTTTCTTTTCTCCCGTGGTGCAGTGTTATACCAAAGCTTCGTGCAGTGTTACAGATATATATATATGCAGGATATAACATCGTGATCAGAAAAAGTCTGTATACTACTACCAGCAGCATGAGGATCGGCGGCGACCTGTTGCGCCTCCTTTCTTCAACGTGAGTGTGTCACATATGTATAAACGTAATATATATATAGTGTCCTACATGAGTTCGAAGCGAACGAGCGTTTTGTTTGTACGCGCAAGCGCGAGCTTTTGAAAAGTAAAGCGCGACGAGGACGTTGATGATGCTTTCATACTTATGTGATGCCTTTCAGACGAATCGCTGCGGCAATGGAATATGTATCGGACGAGGGGTGGGGGCACGTATATAAACGCACGGACACGACCTTCGCTCTAGTTTGTTTTTTTTCCCGCCGAGACAGGCTTCGCATTATTATTAATTATACTTATATTGATTTGATATATATATTTCGAAGTGTAGAGTGTGTATTTATTATGCCGCAGTTTATATTATAGCGCGGAGACCCCACGCGAGTATTGCATAATATTCATATAATACTTGAAACATTTATAAATATTCTAAGTCACTTTTTGACTTAATTTATTTGCGACAACTGAGGCGCTTTTGTCTCTCGCTGCCGCGAACAATTGTATACGCGAGGTATACAAATAATATTGCAGTTTCCGAAATGAACGGCCGCAGTTCTATGTATGTACCGTACTGCAACACATATATAATAATCGATCAGATAAAGCAGCATCTTCAAAACCGGAAAAGTAGAGACTCGATTTTCCGCACCGCCTTGAAGCAAAAAAAAAACTCCTCTCGCGCGACATGCAGTTATATATATAAGAAACCGCGCGGCACAACTGCTTGCTTACACGATGGATATACACGGCGCAAGGTCGTAGCGAGAGCCGGAGAGAATCCGTATAACGACGACGTGGCGGAAAAATCGAACGAAGATTCGTGTCAGTGCATTGAGAATTCAGTTGAAATCTCTTCCTTTCTGCCGGAGGAAGGAAAATTATTATAAAGCGTGCATGCACGCGCGCGAGGCTTTTCGAAATTACGCAATTGAGCCGGCGGTGCGTTACGTCAATGATGCGCGCGCCGCGTATATAAACATTATCGTATATAATTGATTTATAACGCAACGTGCTAGTGTGCAGTGTGTATAACATGCGAGAGCGATGCTTTGTTGCGAGCTGCGTCTGTGTTGTGTGTGTGTGTCAGGTTATCGAGTTGATTTATGCTAGATTATTAGAAAAAAGAATGCGGTAGCGGTGGGTTTCGCGGATAGGTATATTTTTTTCTTTTTCTTGTCGGGACTTATAAGGGTACTATAGGAAGTAGCGTACGGGATGCGGATCCTGGATTCGGCTCAAACTTTGGGATATAGGGTTACTAGATCCCTACTGAAAAAAATCATATGAGGACTTATGAGAACTCATATGTGATGATCTCATATATGAGTTCTCATGTGAGTCTCATATGGGATATCATATACTTATGTGATCTCATATCGCCGGCTCGGACGAAAACAATCCCATATGAATATTGACTACGAAAAGAATGTCACCTAGAAAAACCCACGAAAACTAAATCCACCATCAGTATTCGCTATGAAAAGAATCCCACATATACTTATAAATGTGCCACAAAAATTATCCCCCGCATCAATGTTCGCCACAAAAAGAATCTCATCTACAAAAACGCCACGAAAACTATCCCCTTTAAATAGGTTTTCGTGGCCTTTTTGTACTTAGGTGAAATTTTGTAGATGGAATTCTTTTCGTGGAGAATGCTGATGGGGGATAGTTTTCGTGGCGTTTTTTAGCTAAGATTTTTTTCGTGGCGAATGTTTATACGGGATAATTTTAGTGGAATTTCTGAGTGGGATAGTCTTCGTCGGGTCCGGCGACATGAGGTTTTGGCACGAGATCTCATACGAGAACTCATATACGATCTCATACAAGCCCTCATCTGGCTCTCTAGTTTCGAGTGCCGCAGCTTAAAATTGCAGTCAACTGTAGACGTTTTTCAGTTCGACTATGATAATGCAGATTGTTCTTAATTTCGAAATTCTAAATTACGAAAATCGTATTTTCGAATGTAACGATTTTTGACAGTGCGTATTATATTAAACAAGTAAAAAAAAGTAGCAAATTCAAAAGACATAAAAATTTTGCATTTTTTTTTTTAGATTATTATATTAATTACGTTATGTGTAATTTTCACATAATAGTAGTTTTCAAGATTTCATTTTCATTTTGTGATTCTATTAATTTTTTGAACGTAGTTATTTAGTGTTTCGTGTGTAAAACATAAAATAAAGTAAAACTTCAAATGCAACTTGCAACTTTTTAATAACTTTATTTAATTGTATAAAGAATCGTTTCGTTTCATGTTGATATTGCATGTCTATATATATAAACTAGAAACGTAATTATGAATTAATGAAGCTATTCTAACATAATTAATTAACTAAAAATCAATTGAAGGCTTCTAATGTACTCCTAAGCCTGCCTAACTTCCTTTTCTGTTTATTAAATGTAAATCCTACGCTGAAGTGGAAAACCCATATTTGCACTCGCGCGCATCGCATTATACAAATTTTCTATCTTTTTCCATAACTCAGTTTCTCACACTCGATGTAATTTTGATTCCGCCGCGTATCGTTTTTCGCCAGCATGCATAGTAGAAAATATATGAGTCGATGTCGCAAGCCGGTCTGTCAGGACCGTTTTATCGTCGCGCTTTGGCGTAGTTGGTTGCAATTATAGACTCGCTTTTTTGTCTCTCGTCAGAATTACGTATAGTCGTTATAGTCGTGGGGTAGTCGTTTATTTTTCTATGCAGTTTTTGCTTTTGACCGTGAAAAAGCCGGCGATCTGTCTGCTAATTCCGTGGAAAATTTTCATTGAATTGGAATAAAAGTATACGGAAACAAATTTATTGAAACAACGTTTTGCGCTAGCTAAATTGACTTATTAACGAAAAAGTTAAAAGTTTTTAGAAAAAGAAAGAGTCTTCCATTTAATAATTCAACTTGCTAAATACAAATTTGTCTTTTCTTTTTTCCGTGTATTCATTGACCTACGGGTATAATATTTAATAAGGTTTTCCAGATCGGTTTATTCCACATTGAATACAGGTAATAAACAAAAAGTTTGTAAACGAACGTTAGAAAATAATAGCGAATAAATGTCCATTAACTTTTTATTGTGCTCAATTTAATCATCGATGAGTTTCATAATGGGAAAGACTGCAATAAGTGATTTCAGTTTAAAGTGTGATTTCAGTCTGATTAAAGATCGTTATTGAAATAAAAAAGTATGCACTTAATATATTTGTATGCAATAAGTGCATTTATGCACTATATGCACTTGTATGTGCTAAAAAAACTTTGACTACAACTTTCCCCGAACGTATCGCACGTTCGCGCACTCCGCGAGCTTCGGTCGGCGGGCCGCGCCCGCGGACTTACAGGGATGGGAGCGAGCCGCTCGCAACCTCATCTGCAGTCCATCTGGCAATTGTTTTACCCCTGCCTTGTGGTAGGCAATCAACGCGCGCGATCGCTCGCCCCCGAGCGCCGCCGAGGTATTCTTTTGCGCTCCGGTTTTTCGAAACACATCACTCGCTTTCCGCGCTCCGCCGGA
Source organism: Torymus auratus (assembly GCA_900474315.1). Lineage (NCBI taxonomy): Eukaryota > Metazoa > Arthropoda > Insecta > Hymenoptera > Torymidae > Torymus > Torymus auratus. Next base: position 158 of record UXGD01003198.1, on the reverse strand, counting down.
GACGAACCACCTATAGTCCTCGCCTCCTCGCCAACAGCAACTTCGTCGCTATGGGCATGGAGGTTCCTGATCCTCGCCTGAGTCACGCTCGGCGTCACCAGGGCAAGCCAGGATCAACCTGGGGAGAGTCTCGCGAGCACGCGAAACTAACGCGACTG
>UXGD01003197.1:0-21533 GCA_900474315.1 Torymus auratus | reverse complement strand
ATTATGCAAGAGGGGACAAAATTATTGATGTCATTCTTGTAATGTCCTATGTATATATGAAACTAATCCTACGAATATTTAACATTACACAGCGACAACTTAGATACATAAATTTATTAATAAGTCTCACTTAATCGCAATTATTTATTTAGAATTTGATTTCATTTTGAAAATAAAAATAAGATTAAATAAAAATACCAGTGACACATAATAATAGTGAAGTGAAACATGATATAAATCTGTCGTTCTTTGATCATAATTTTAATGGCGAGAAGCTTTGGTCATTAACATTTTCTTTCAAAATGAAATATGAATATTAAAATGCTTAATACTCTTGGAGTGTATACTCATATTCCTGTAAAAGATTCATAAAAACGAGAAATTAATTGATTCCCAGAACTTGAATATAAACCGAGTATAACATGACATTTTCTGAAAAACTTCCCAGAATCTTCCGGTAATCCTTTCCCATTCCAAAAGATTTTCCCAAACCTCCAGCTCCAATCCACTCCCCGTGCCGCTCATATATCCACACATCCCGCACCTCTCGTTCCGATCCTCCTTGTTACATTAACGACCGTGAAAAGCGCAGATATCAAACAGCCAGCCATCCGCCCATCCGCAGACGCGCGCTCGCGTCAAACGCGCCGGCTAAACGCTCCTCTCTCTATCTATCTCTCTGCAATCCGGGGCATATAACGAGGCAAAAGCGCAGGCAAAGCCATTTCGATCGAAATATTCCTGTGCACAAGCAAGACCCGATATATGATGAGGGTTTCACTCAAAGGGACGACCGCGCGCGCATTATTCTAATTGAATGTCGCCATCGGACAGCGGGACTATATACGCGCATGAAGAATGAATCGACGTGGCCCTTTCAGAGGCTAAAAATAATCGATCCTCTTACGCGTACATAATATATATCACATCGACGCCGAAAACGGTAATCCATCAATACGTCGGGAGGATCGCGTTCTCTCTCCCTCCCTCGCCCATCCGTCCGACGCTAATCAGTAATTAGTCAATTAGCTCGCGCAATTTTGCTAATAACGAGGGCCACTGCTGCTACGAGGCACCTGTGTCGCGTGTTGTACGCACACACACTCACATACTCGTGGACTGCTGCTGCTGCTGCTGCTTCAATTATACACCTCTCCGATCGTCGCGCTCATTCCATAGTAATTACCATTGTGTATCGGCAAACTTGCCATCACCTTTCGCGTGCGTGTCGGTCTATGTGTAGGTGTAGGGTGGAGGCTACGTGCGCGAACGTGTAACGCTATATCCCGCGAGTTGTCGACAGCGCGCGCCTGGACATACGCGTTCTCTGTAATGCGTTAGGTTTGTAATTGGCGGACGGCTGGTGGTTGAGGCAGTGGACGTGTGCGCGTTCTCTCGTTGCTGATAAACACTCGTGATTCTGTGATCGTTGCGGGTGATTGCGAGGGAAAACGCGGGTGGTAGTGATGAATTGAAGGACAGTGTGCGTGGGGTTCGAAAGTTCTAACGAAGTGTAGATAATACGTTTCTTTTTTTTTCTTTTTTTGCTTTTTTTGGAATTGAACATTTCTTTGAAATAATGCACTTCAAACCATATCAGTCCTTTCCGTATGAAAGAAAAGTTGTCACATGAGTATAACAGCAGCGCATTCGAATTCCACGAACTTTGCAAAAATACGTTCAAAATTGTCCACTTCCGCTCCTCAGCAAATTTTGCGTGTTAAATTTCACGAGACTATTTATTTTGAACGATTCGCGTGCTAACTTTTTCTATCGGTTATTATTACGTACTTTCTCAGCATAATTATTAGTCAACTGATCTGCTTATCATTCATTTGTTTCTTTTTTTATAAACTTCGCGAGAAAAAGTTTTTTGCGATCGAATGCACTGTACATCAATATACATCACCTAGCATTCACAATTATCTTATACTCCTAAATTCATGGCAACTCGCGACATGTCCCCCTCTCGCGTAACGCCACCCTTCTGTTAAACTAGGCCGCCGCTCCCCGAAAAACCATCCGGTCTCTCTTACCACCCGATCATCACCACACATACACACACTAGCGCCGCTCGAAATTTAATCCAGCCCTCCACCCCCCGGCGCCGGCGGCGGCGACGTCGACAAGCCATAATGGATTCTATTCTCTCTCTCCCACACGCGTAATCTGCCGCGCATCGGCGTGGAATTTCGAACCCCGCGACTCCTTCCGCCCGATTACTACTGTCCCCTCCTCTCCCACTCGAGATAAAAACCGACGTGTGTGCATGTATGTGTGTCTGTGAATGGATCGATGACGCGCATGCGAGGGGGTCGTCGCGTGCATTTTTTATCGGACGCTTCCGAGTATAGTAGTCGCGTGCGACACGTGGTACTCCCGCCGATTCACTCGCTGGTTCACGGGAACGACGGTTCTGAGGCAATCTATGCGGTGCGCGTGAGTGTAAAAGCACCAGAGTCCCGGGAAGTTGCGGATTTTTCATAATTCAAGCGGGGTCGGATTTACAGCCGAAGCTTAAGAAGCTTTTAGTGGGAGCTGGTAATGATGGATAGAATGGAGTGAAAGAGAGTGGTAATGGGGCGATGGATGACGAGTTTTATTTCTGGATTTACGCGGGCGGAGGGAAAAGTGAAAAATGAAGTGAGGCTTTTCGCGCGTGTGTGTGTGGATAAAGGGAAATATTTTTCAAGTATTTTAAAAATTCGTGGCGAATATAGTTAGCGAGTTGTGTTTTTTTTCGGTGCGGACGGGGGGGGAGAATTTTATGGGAAAATTCTCGGGATTCTTGAAAAATTGTTTGGCGGCGGAGTGTTTTATATAAAATATATATAGAAAGGGAGAGGGTGGGGAACGACGTAGGTTTTAGAAAAAAAAATATTGTTGGCGGAATGCATTTGAAAAAAAAAAAATGTAGTTTTATAAGTTTTATATTTTTCGCAGGGCACGGTAGCATTCTGGCGATATATTTGAAAAATTTAGTACCGTCGAAATTGAAAATTCAATGAAGTTGTAAATTTTTTTCGACGAAATGAATTTAAGGGTGCTTTATACAATATTTCACCACTATAGATTGCCGTAACGTTTTGAATAACTACTTCGTATATGCACTAGTGTGTGAAGTATTATTCACGAAATTACATCAAAAAGTTGAGAACTATATACCGCGATCACAGTCAAGTCAGCTATGTCAGTAGTGCAAATAAATATTTGAAAATATCAAATAAATCTGATAAAGTAGTAAATCTTTTACAACAGAACTATACAACAGAAAACCAGCAAATTAAAACACAAATCAACGTATATACTCCCTTTCAAATCACCGAATAAGCCTTATTGCTACGGGAACATTCCCTCCCACCCCCACCTCCTCACCCGTTTCGTCTATTCCAATTAATCGAGCTTATTACAGGATAATAGTAACGCATCCGAGAGCCGTTTTCCACTTCCGTACCCGCACCCAGGCAATATCCCCTCCTCCATCCCGTATTCGCACAATAACATACGCATATCGCGCGCGGCGGCACGCACACACACATACACAGCTGGGATTCCTCGGGCCGCGGGCCGATTTAATTGAGCGGCCGAAACCGACGCGCGTCGATGAACCGGCCGCGCTGCAAAAATTGATAAGCTATTTTAATCCCGCGAAGAATCCGTTTAATTATCTCTCTCGCACACACCCGCGACTCTATCTATCGGCTTTCGCCTCTCTCACGGTATGTGCGTGTGTGTATATATACCGGTGAAAAACAAGGCTGAAAGTTTCGGGCTAGTCTGTTGTTTTGTTTCCCTCCTTTTTTGCGATTGATTAGCGGTGATTCGATTTGGCTGATGAAGCAAGGTCGCACAGTAGTTCGTTAAAAGTGGCGATAGAGGTAGTTGGGAATAATCGGGTTTTAGAACAGGGGGATGGAACAGGGAAAAAAAGGAAACGAGCGCTAATTCTAAACAAAGGTTAACTCGATGACGGGAAACAGATATGCGCGGGGCGTGTACCTGTTACCGACTATCTCTCGTTTCTTTTTTTAAATTCTATTTTAATTCGGTGAAAAATTCTCTATATATACGCTTTCTCCCGTGACTCATCACCTACCTACCTACCAGCTCTAATCTCGTATATCTCTCGGGCGCGTTTATCAGCATTCGGCGACCGGGCGCTCGCTTGCGCTCTTATCGCATTGATTTACACCCCGCGGCTAGGCAACGCACACATTATACCACTTTAATCCGACGACGGTGACTCTTTAGCCTCATGCTACACACGTGCATGCTTTCCTCACCCCCATCGCACGACAAAAATACAGCTGCAGAAAACTCTCTTCACATCTCGCTGTAATAGCGCACATTCGAGTCCGAGTTATTATCGCCAGAGGAGTAGGCGGTAGTAGTGGTGGAAGTGGAAACTAATTACGAACTGACAACGCCAGGGCGCATTGTGGAAAATGTCTTGTCAAACACTAAACTTCTCGCGCACATTCTCTCCCTCTCTGTACTGAATGCCATTGTTCGCGTATACTTCTTCGCAAGTTGCCTAGGCGAGCGAGAGCCCGCGCTCTCTCTCTCTCTCTCGCGATAAGGTGGCGCAAGAAACTCGCGAGGTCGCCGGCCAGCGTTTAAACTTGATATCGCGACGCGGAGCTGGGAATTAACGAGGCTTTATGCTCGCGCGTGTGTATGTGGGTGGGTGTATGTAGTATTAAGCTGAATGCGGGGAAAGAGAAAAGATGATCAGATGCGACGTGTATGATGCGCTTTTGTTGAGCGATTCGCGGGAAGGGAGCTTTTTGGTGATGGTTCGGTGATTTTACTCTTTGATGATTGCGTGTGAGAAGTCTTTGCTATAACGATTATCGTTATTTGCTGAAAAGAGGAGTTATCGATTTTGTACTGATGAAAGGCGATTCGTTATGTCAATAATACTGTATATTAATACGGTAATAATATTACTTTTTATCGTGGTCATGCGGGCTAACAGTCGATTCGGTTAGATAAGGTCAGCTCTGTTAATATACTCAATACCAAGTTATGTAGATGCTGCAACGAAGATAATAATTGAAGCTGTGTACGAAAATAAAGGCTACTCTATATTAATTGAATTAAAATAAAAGCGGCGACCGGAAGTGCAGGAATCGCCAAAGTGGGCTAATAAAGAATCGATGGAGTATTTAATCAAACATTCATTAGATCTCAATTAAATCAATTGAATCACGATATATATTTAAAAAAATATTCATATATTAAATCCCCTCTCATTCATCAGTCTGATACTTTTTTCTTAATTTTTTTAATCTACTGTTTATTTTTGTCCTCATAATATTATTCAATTCATTTATATACGAACTCCTTTTTAATTCCTAATAATCAATGACCTTGAAATACTAAACCAAAACCCTAATAATCGTTACTATAATTGAACATTAAAATTCTTTCATTAACCGCTCTAACCACACATACACACATCAAACGATCTCACACAAACACAAACTTTCCCAAAACTTCGCTCAAGACAACACCTCCGACGATCGTTCACCTCTGACTCAGCCGATTTTTCCATCCTATATCCAGTTATTTAGCCAAAGTAACTCTCGCTGCACACATACCTCCACTTACTCACTCTCGCGTGGCCAGTTGCGAAAACACAATGGCGAATTTCGGCGCGCCGCGAAATTCGCGCATAGAGCAAATTTGACATGTGCGGGGGGATGAGGGGCGGCATGTTGAATTAGGCCGTGTAAACAGCGTTAACCGGCTAGTTGAATTTCGCCGGTTGAAACAATGGCCAACAACACAACGCGCTCTCGCTCTCTTTGTCGAATTTGTAAATATACATACGCGGTCACTTATACAACATTAGGCCCTCGAACTCGCTCGCTCGCGCAACAGCTATAACTGTTTTGAGGGGCGGCCGGGCGGGCGGCTGCAGCAGCGTATTTCATCACTATATACGCACGTGGGGGATTGTTAACCGAAAGAGACTGTATGTATAATTCTGGATGGTTATTGCAGATACACTCCAAGTACCAAGAGCAGCAGCAGCAGTAGCAGCAGCAGTACTGATCGTACAATAAACACTCTCACGGCTATCGTCAGCAACTTGAGGCTGGCACCTCACCTGTGTGTTATCACGGCGCGAGCGGTGCTTGGGTGGGGGGCACCCATCGCCGAGATAAGGCGTTATCTCGGAGCTCTGGCTGCGCTGCCGCAGGATGCCCGCCGCGCCAGCCGGCCGGCCATCATCGGCGAGTAGTAGTAGTCAGACACAGGTGTTGTCGCGCAGGCTGAGGTCGAGCCACTCTTCCTCCTCTTCTTCTTCTTCTTCATCCTCGGCACTTAGCAGCAGCAGGAAGCACCGGCAGCGACGCTTCACGTGAGGTACGTTGCGTAATCGTGAGCTCTCGAGCTTTTAATTCGAGCGCGAGCGAGGACAAAAGCTCTCCCTCTCTCTCTCGGGGCTATTATTCTCGGAGAGAGAGAGAGACGTTAGAAATTGGCCGGCGACCAAGCGCGCGAGTCCTCGCGTCGAGAGGAGGCGGGACAAAGGAGGAGTAGTAGACGTCGTCGTCGGAGTCGCGTGAGCCCGGAAGCGCGTGGCAAAGGAAGCGCGGAATTTGCCTCTCTTTCTCTCCCTTACATTGACCCTATACCCACCTCTACCCTGTTCTTTTCTCTCCCTTTCGTGTTCTCTCCCTTTTTTTCTACCTCCGCGAGCGCGCGTATAGACGCCCCGGCCGCGACACCGTAACCCCCCGCTCACTCTCGCGTGTCTCGCCCCATACACCTCGCGACTTTCTAATTAAACTCGAACTTTTAATTGACTCCTCTACTCTCTCTCCCTCTTTTGCGAAACTCATATACAGGCACGGCCTCGTCGTTTCCAACGCGCAATAATCCATCGCCACACACACGTATACGTGCGCGTATCTTGATCGTGATAACTCGCTCGTGCGCTTTCGAGTATTATATGTATACGTGAGTGTGTATGTGTATGTACGTATATAGATACACCTACGTACGTACGCTTTTTCCGTACGACTTCTCTTATCTTTTCTCTTATTTTTTTCTCTCTTTCTCTCTCTCTGTCCTCTCAGCGCAGACACAAGGCGAGAGACCCAGATTTCGCCCGATAAAGCATCAGCCACCGTCGCCGCCGTCGTCGTCGAGGAAGAACTCACCCGACCACGTCAGTGTGAAGCAACGAAGAAAGAAAAAAAAGGAAAGAACTTGTTCCTTCCTGTGCGCGTGTTACAGTGTAACCTAATCCGTATACATAAATACAAAATATATAAATATACACACGCAGCAAGGATTTATACATATACATCCGTACAGTGCGTGTGTGCGCGTTCGTGCGTGATTTATAAAAGAAACAAACAAAAAAAAGAGCGTGGAAGTTTATCGCCAAATACGGTGCGCGAATTTGTTTGGAGGTTTAACCAACCTTCAAACGAGGCCGCCGCCACCAACCGGACGAATCATTATCAGATCACAGTCGCAGCAGCAGCCGTGCTGCGGCCCGGCTGAGGTTGCCGACGTCGTTGTTGGTGTCAACAGCGACGACGACATCACCGACTACGAGGTAGTTGCTCATTGCAGCTCAGCCGGCGTTGGTGTAGTTGCCAAGAGAAGACAACCTATGAAGATGCTGCAGTCACTCAACACCCTCGCGAGCAAGATATCGCCGGGCTCGCCGACCGACGGCAATGCCAACAAGGTGCACATGCACAATAATAACAATAACAACAACAATAATGAGAGCGGCAAGTCGATACATCCGCATCCGTACTCGAAGAAGCCGATCATGCAGCAGGTCACGACGATCGCCACGCAGTCGAGCAATGGCGACCAGAAAGAAAACACGTGAGTTACTTATTTGGTCATTGTTATAGTACTGTTTTGGTATCGAGAGTTTCGTCATGTTTGGATTAATATATGTTGAGTGCTGATATTATTGTAATAATATTATTTTTTCTCGCATGAAGTATATATATATAGTGTTGATAAAGAAATTTTTTGAATATCGATAATAATAGCATTTTGCCACGATCCAAGGCACATTTTTGCCTCCTCTTACGAAATTCCGCTTAAAAGATAAAAATTCCTACCGGAGGAGGTAAGAATGTAGAAAATATCGCAATATCGACGACCACCTCGCACGAGATCAAAGAAAATTGAATTTCGTTTCATTATTCAGCCCCCGCAATGACATCAGTTCTCCTGAAATATGTCCCTCCCGAATCTTTCAAAATCACCCTAAAGACGTACGCTCAGATCAAATAAGCCAGAGTCTCTCTCTCTCTCGCCGCGTTGGAATTAAATTCCGACCTCATCCGACCTCATAAAGAAATGGCGCCTTCGATCCCCATTACCCATTTACGCCTCTCGCTTCAATATTTAAAACTCCCTCTTTCACTTTCTGCGCGCGATCAACGCGGGCGCTAAATAAATAACGCCTTGCTCGATTTGCGCGAAACTTCTCTCTATCGCAGTACTGCGAAAAAAGAGCGCGGGAGCTAGAGTTCGCGCTGAGAAAGCGCTTAAATTTTAAGTTCGACCACTCACCACCCATTCTCGCCTCCCCTTTCTTCTTCTTCTTCTTCTTCTTCTACTTCTTCTTGCTCCCTTCCGTCTACACCACTCGAACTTGCCGGCGCCGGCGTCCTCTTCTGTTTCCCCCCAGCCGCCGCCGCTGATTCGTCGTTTTTTACATATAATTCCACCGACTCTCGAGACTCGAGTGAGAGAGAGAGAGAGAGAGAGATCCCAAGCGTTCGTGGGAAATTTCTCTCGGTTAAATCCGACGACGAGGGTGCTCGATACGACTTCGCGCCTCGCCCGCTCTCCTCTCTCTCTCTTTTTCCCTCAAAGGGTAAATTAAGCGCAAACGCGAGAGAGGGAGAGAGAGAGTGAGAGTTGCGCGCGACGAAAGCGTGTGGGACGACTTTTCACACGAGTGTGTCTCGGGTTCTTGGCGAGAGAGGGAAGGGGTTCAAAATTCATGAATTCGAAGGAGGGTGAGGCTAGGGACAAAAAAATCCTGAGAGGAAAAAATTCCGACGGCTTTTGAGATGTGGCTTAAGGTCGGCGGCAAGTGCTTGCAGGATTTTTTTTAGTCTTTTTTTAAAGTTTCTTTTTTGGTTTGGTGTTCCTTTCATTGGATTAGAAATATGTAAATATTAATATTTTTGCTCAGATTTTTCAGAAACTGTAATGTTTGCACAGAGTAGAGCGGAAAATTCTCATTCGGAAATTAAATTGTTCGTTCTAGCGCGTTTTTCGAGGCAAAATTTGGTTTTTAAGTTCAAAACGCTTAACATATTATACTTGAAGCTTCTTTATGCGCTCATTAGATTTATATCTGATTAAAAAATTTTTTAAATCTGAAACTCCTAATTTTAAATACTACATTAAGTTTCGAAATACTTCATAAATTTTTTTTTTCTTTAAAAAACATTGAACTTATTTAACAGTACACGGTCAAAAATTTTCTGTAAAATATGAATCCTGTATAACTTTAATTTTGTGTAAAATTTGTGTAATTTGCTTTACACGGATAACTTTTTTGCAAAATAGAGATCAAATGTTCAAGAGTGTATGCGTTTTTCACTTGCCTAAAGCAAATTTAATTTTAACATTACTATTTTTCAAACAAAAATATCTTATTGCCAATCGACCACACTATTATATTAAAAATAAGTCTAATCATACCAGTTAGACAGAGTAGAGATATAACCATTTCACCAATACTTCAAATGGTACTACAATTTTCCAATTGAATTTCTTTCTTATCTTTCTCATCTTAAATTTCTCTACTCTACCTTACGACTAAATACAACAGCCAACAATCAACAACCCATATCGCTCTCCTCACATCCAATCTATTCTCAGCCAGCGAATACCAATACCCTCGCCATAGCCACATAGTCCTTCCACATCTTAATCCACGCACAATAGCCGGAAAACACTCCATCCTACAACCACCCGCTGAAAAACGATTCAGCCCCCATTTCTCTCCAACGCCGACTGCGCGGAATTCGAAATCCGCCGGGTTCCCCGCTACACACCGCTTCTTCATTATTTCGTTACGCCGCGTAAGCATGCGAGGGCGGCTCTCGCACAACCGCTCGAGCAAGGGTCTGCGCGCGCTCCGCTAAAATAACTCGCTCTCCGCCGCGGTCGTCGATCTCAACAGCCCGCGGCAACGCCGCTTTCAAGAGCGCGACCTTATATAGTTTTCCAAACAAATTCCGTGAGAGCGAGAGAGAAAGCTCATGCCGAGTTCCGGATGTGGAAGTAGTTTTGATGAGTTCTCCTACTGGGAGCTGGTGGGGGGGCATATCTTGGATGAACAAACAGTGGTGTATAGGGCGGATGTCGAGCGTGGTATTGATTGACGTTGTGTGCGGCTGAAATTGTAAAAATAACTATTCGGGATTGACGAAAAGTGTAAAACGTTGATTATGATTGAAATGCCCTCTATATATATATGAATAAGTGAAAAGTCGCTGACAGGTGCGACTTTTCACTTATTCATATTTGGAGAGTGCACTTTAAATGAAGATAATTTTTTCTAAACTTAATTGCGCTCTATAGATTTAGACTTATTGGCACTTGCTCTTGCGATGAAGGTGATGAGTTACGCTCAACTTCATTTTTCATTAAAAACTTTTACCCCAAGAGTGGTCACTCTAACGCTTATCATCTAATATGGAATTTTTTAATCGATAGCGAGAGCCAAGATAACGAGCTCAAAAAAAAACCCCCTATCGCGATAACGTTCTCATACTCAAATAATACAACAATACTCGCTTTACATTTATTATACACGTATCGTCACCTTTCTCTATACTGACGTATTTATTTACTCTATATTCATTAAAAAAATAAAATTCACTTCCCACGCTTCTGCGTAACTGTACCCATCCTGAAAACTCGGCGTTGCATTTCGATGAGCCAGCGCGCGTTTCGTCTAATTACCACACCTCGTGGAAACACATAGTACTATGTATATAACGCCGTGTGCTAGCGCGCGAGGAGGCGAAAGAAATCCAGGCGCGACGCGTTATCGCGCGGAGATACGCGTCGACGCGCCTATCTCGCGTTCTGCGCAGTTTACACTGATACACTCCGCGGGCACGCCTTATCTTCGCCGTGTGTCTTTCCTCCCGCTGCTCGACTTTCTCTGGTATAGGTGTGTGCCTGTGTATATACATACATGCATGTGTCGAGGTAAGCAAGGATTAAGTGTGTCGGTGGGTGTGCGCGAGTCGCCGGGGCTCATTGTTCTTTTGGGTTATTTGTTGCGGTTGATCAGGTATTACGATGAGTCTGCCGTTTTTCAAATGTTTATGTTCAGTACATTCCTATACCTATATTTGACGTTCTTATGGCATGGAATTCCGTTGAGATTAGGTTAGAGATAAATTCCTTTTTTTGTTCTTGGTAATTTCATTTAATTGAGATACATTAGTGTGCGTTCTTCTAACGCGAACTTTATTTTAGGATAGTTTGAGCATCTGCGCCACATTATGAAATATTTATTTTATTATATTGATTAAATTGAGCGATCAGGTGCCGCGAGGTAGATAAGATTATTTCGCTCGCTACAACATTTTCATTAAAGCCAGCAGCAACGCTGCATTGTACATATACCGTCCATAGCTTGCTCGATATCATTATTAATTTAACCTCCACTCGGAGCTTCCATTAATTCCCTCGAAACATTCCATTAGCGTACAAAATTTCGCAATTATATGTATCTCGAAGCTGTATTTTTCTCTAAGAAGCACCAAATACAGCGCACTACGTCAAAAAAGAAAAGCCACCGTATCTTGAAGAGAGCAAAAGAGCTTGCCTTTTGCTCTTCTCAAAGGTATATGTGTAGTCCTCCTCTTTCATTTTTCATTAGACAGAATGAAACATGTCGCGCTCAAGGCATCATCAGCAGCGAGCGCGACACACCCATTAGTCCTAATTTGATGCCACGGCGGTAAAGTTTTCGACACGTCCGTAGGCGAAACATTAAAGAAAACCTTGTACACCTCCTCTTTTTTCATAAAAATTTCCGCACTAGCACAGGCCCTGTAATCCCGAAGTACTGACGCGCGCCCCGTTATTCCAAGGCAGCAGCAAATCCTTTCAAAGCTGCCGAGCAGCAGCAGCAAGGCCCAGACATCGTCGTCGTTGCCTTTATGTATACGTACGCGGGGCGAACGAGATCGAGATGATGGAATAGAGGGAAAAACGGACGCTGAATGCTGAAAAGAATGAGAGAGACGCGCGCGCGCTTTTGCATCGCGAGAAAGGAAGAGAGGCGGCGAATAAAAGAGAGAAGAGAGTCGTCGCGCTGAAGAGAGAGAAAAAGGGGGGGGGGAGGAATCTGACAAATCCGACAAATCTAAATGTACGTGCGAAAATTCGCCGCTCTCCCCGTCCAAAAGTCTTTGTCGAATACATATTTATACCCACACGAGTACGTGTGAGCATGTATATGTATACACACACACACATACGTGTACATAGAGAGCATCTCGAGATTTTAGTAGGCACGTAGTGTGCGCCATTGTCGCGCGCTTTTGTTACGCCCGCGCGGGCGGGGAGGCGCATGGCAAATTGTATCGTCTTTTCCGGCGCCTGCACGTCTATTGCGCCGAAATTCTCTTCCTCCCTACATACCCCAGCATGTGTATATATGTATGTATGTATGCGTGTAAGGGAAACTTTGCATTCAGCCGGCGTGCATTGCGATTTCGTTGGGACACGTTGCAGTACCTAGTAGTTGCCGCGTAAATCTTGACCCGCGCGCGGTGCATCCCCGAGTGCTCGGCGCGCGGCCGCGGCTAAGTTTTCGGAGAGTAGCGCAGGGTCAGCGCGCGGAGAAGAGGTTGGGAAAGAGGTGGAGGAGGGTTTAATGGGGGTGAGAATTCGCTGGTTGCGAGAGGTGAGAATTAATGGGGAGTGCCGCTGTTGTATTGGGAAAAGTAAAATGATGGAGTGAGAGTGGTTTGGTTTTATTTTTGGTTATGTATGTATAGTTGGATGCGTTGTTAAGGGCTCGTTGCGAAGAGATGTGCAGAATTTTTGATGGAGTTGTGTAGATCGGAGAAGTAAATGATACGTATTCTGAGGAAATGAGAAAAATTTGGGATATTTCAGAAACAGAAGATAGATAAGAGTATATACATTTCCGTAAAATTGCGTTCTTAAGGTTGGACGAGGAATTGAGATCTCGGCGACTTCAAATTTCATGCTAAAATCATAGCGTTAAGCGTACATATACATTCGCTATCTAGGTTAATCAGAAAACTTATTTCGAAGCAACGAATTCCCGTACGGGTATGTTCGCGACAGATTATATACACGAGATAATACCAACTGCAGTGACATAAAACCCGTGGCTTGCTTGTCGCTCGATATGTTTATAAACAGTTTCATGCTACGTCTCTCTTTTTCTCTCTCGTCAAAAACAGGTGCACATCCAAAGGCAGAGTCATTTTTCGTTTTTATAAGGAAGTGCCCACCCGACGAAGCTCAAATTCCAGACCCGGCAGCGTATATGTAGCACAATCTCTTGCTCCATTCACTGCGCCAGCGGTCGACTCACTTCTTATCTTCTCGTCTCTTCATACTGCAATCGCGTATATGGCTTTCTGCTTCGCGGTTATTCATGATATTTACATTTCATATGGGATGAATGTGAGAGTTGAAAGTAAGGCATGGTAACATACATTATCCAAGGTTTGTATTGATATTTAGAAGCTTGCGGTTCAAATTGATCATGATAGTATGCTCTGATTAATGAAATCCTATAGTGGCCACAGCTGACATATACTATAAAAATTACAAGAAAACTCTAGCAACTATACTTTTCCTTCCTCCCTTTTTACAATTTAACGCTGCAATTTAAATGCAATTACTAACATTATCACAGTCTCTCTTTGCCAAACAGACCTTTCGCGTCCGACACAATACACCGGAAACGCCATTCCACGCATAAACACGACAATCGCGCTCTCTCCCTTGCATGAAAATCAGGTTACTCGTGAAAGACAGAGGGAGGGGAGAAGAGAGGGAGAAAACGGGCGGAGCCCCGACGAGGAGTTTGGCGCGGGAAAACATCAATTAAAATAGAAATTCCCGGCGAAGTCGACGTTTCTTCGCTCCTCGTGCCACAGTGCAGCGCAAGAGCAGCAGCAGCAGCAGCAGCTGTTATAAATCATTCGACCGAGTCAATTATAAATTGTAGGATTTCCACGAACGTTTCGCGGAGAATCAAATTATCGCGCGCGCGCTGCCGCGTTATAAATTCGTGCCAGCTCTTTAAGAAGGAGGCGGACGGTATGTAAAAGGCCCGCGCGGAATTGGTTTGTCGTCGAAACAGTTGTCTTCGCTTCTTCAGACACTCTCTTATGTCCCCGTAATTAGCGGCTACATACCTCGCGCAGTCGTTATTGAAATAGTTTGCGTGTGGTGGGGTGGGGAGGGAAAATGAGCTCGAGGACATTTTATTTTCGATGTTAATTGTCGCGATAAAAAGTCAAAAGCTATAATACACCGGAGTTTAATAAAGCGCACGAGAAAGAGAGCAGCAGAAGCGCGCGCGCGCGAAATTAATAAAAGATTAAAATCCCCACATGAATTTAACGGGCAATTCCGTTACGAGTCGAGCGCAGAGTGCGCCGGGCCGCTAATAACCACTCGCTTAAACTCTCTCCGCGCATTCATAATGAACGTACAATTCGCCATAGCGTTATACGCGCTGTATAAAAGCTGCGTGCAAAGAGGATGAGAATTTTTAATAACCGAACTTAACCTTAAAAAGTCTGTCTTCAAAAAAAAAAAGAGAGATAGAGAGTGAGCGTATACCCGTAAAACCTTATACCGCTGCAATAGCCGCACATGCACACGTGCGCGTGCCGATTTTGCGCGACATCAGCGCGAGAACGACTCTGCCGTCGCTCCAGCATATAACGAGTAACCGCGACGAGCGAGCGAGCACTGGGCAAACGGTGCGACGTACTAATAAGCGGGGGGTAGGGGGAGATATAACCATCATGCCCCGTTGGAGAGTTTGCTGCTACCACTGCTGCTGCTGCGGGTGCTCCCTTTACGGCGATCGCGAATTTGCATAAATGCGCGAGAGCGAGCGAGCGGAGAGATGCAAATTATTCGCGCGCGAGCTGCGAGTGGAAAAAGGTATATGGAGAGAGAGAGAGAGAAGGGGGATGATTATGCCGTGGCGATGTAAT
The DNA here is from genome assembly GCA_900474315.1 of Torymus auratus. Lineage (NCBI taxonomy): Eukaryota > Metazoa > Arthropoda > Insecta > Hymenoptera > Torymidae > Torymus > Torymus auratus. Next base: position 6,285 of record UXGD01003197.1, on the reverse strand, counting down.
AATACGCTTGGAATGCTAACTTTCACGGGGATTTAATTTGCTTAAACCTCGACAGACTCTTCTCGCTGATGTCTCGGGGCTCTCGGGGCTTCTTTTTTTATGCAGTGATGGTGGAGTGGGAGGTGTGGTTCGGATAAGTGGTGGTGTTGAGAGGTGTGTAATCGGCTGTGTTTGTTGTGCAAATTGATTGATATGTTTTGGGGTGTATCGTAGTGGATAGTGATAAGTTTTTTTTTCGATTTTTTACTTTTTTTTAGTTATTGCATGGTTGGGTTGGCAAATCGTTCGAGAAAGACTACGCGTGGAAATAATAAGTTTGGTATTTGTCAGACTTTCAAGTAGAAATCTCAATTAAAAAGTAGTGTTGGTTATTCTAAAAGTAACCTCATGGTTTTTATGCTACTTCGCACATTTGAACTTAAGAAACAATTCAAAATAACTTTTCTCTGTATTTAATGGAATTCTACAATTCAATCTGATCTCTTCAATAAATGATGGCGATATTGCCATAGTCAATTAATTATGATTTCTACTCTAAAACTCTAATAGACCCATGATGATGGCAGTGTCGATAGAGTCAATCTAGTGTCGTCTTTTAGGCGGGAAAAAGAGAAAATCCAAACCTATGTTACAAAAAGTACGGTTTGCGCCAAGTGAGCTTTTTTGATCTCGCGTGCTTGCAGTACTCGTCTACATTCGGTCTAAAAAAGTCCACTTTTTTAAGTTGGTACACAATATACTAGTTTAACCCTCACAAGCGTTTATAGTATTGGATGAATTTGTTCAAAATTTGTATGTAAGAGTTGACGACTATTTTAGAAAATCCGAAATGGCGGACAAAATGTGACGGAGAATAAATGTTATTATATGAATCTATATATTTCGTTTTTATGGAACAAATATAGTTCATGTAAAAAATGAAGTTTGAAAAAGTTAAGTGTCGAATAAATTGATAAATTCTATATATTTTAATGAATTCTATGTAATTTCATATCGCTGCAGATTCGCGAATGAAAATATCTAAAATTACGTATGCAATTACGACGGACATTGCACGTATCCGTCCGATTGAAATTTTAAATACACTATATGCCGCATGTTTTCATGTTTGACTGGTTACGATTGTGTACGGACAATTACGCCTCTGCGAAAACACGATTATGATCGGTACTTTTTGCGTTGAATCATTAATTTCGGAATGACAATGTACTTTTATAATTCCGGGAATATACGGCTGCCGGGCTTGTACAAGAGTCGAGCAGTATACGGCTATCACGCTTGTATAAATCGGTGCGTACGCGTTTTTGTTATAAATATGCTCGTATTTTGATAAACGAATTGCAGAGGGAAAACAGCATTTGAAAAATGACAATACTTGATTATTTCATTGTTGCACATTTAATTGGATGAAATGTTGAAAGATATCATAAATAAATGTAACGAATGAAACGCGAAATTATTATTATATTATTCCTGGAATAATTTTCCGTTAGACAATTTCTACGTTGTCGATGTAATAATGAATATATTCAACAATAAATTCGTGTAACAATAGAATAGAATAGAATATTGAATTATTATTTTTATAATATTAAATGTAAAGCAAAATATAGCTCAACATACGTTATTATTATTTTAGGTACAACACACAGACCTGTTGTACTATACAATTTATCGGGAATTCAGTATGTTTTTTTATACAACTAACCATACTGATATAAGAAAATTAATAATTTTCCTAACAGTAAATTCCATTAAGTGACTAGTCCCCCCTCGTTTCCAACGAAAACACTATAATTTCTCTCCGTATTTTGCCATAATCGGCAACACCACAGAAACCATATTCCCAACCCACCATCCTCATAACAGCTACATAAACTTCAATTATATCCGATTCATCACCGATCCACTTCCGTTCATTCATAATCTCTCATCCCCCCGCAAAAAACACTTCTCGACATCCAGACCCAATACTTTTTCCTCTTCCTCTCCCAAACTTTTCTCTCTCAAAGAAAAGCCACGAAACGGCCGCTCACCTACGCAATCAATTTGTCGAGACACACACGTCGAATGCGCGCGAGATCGATCGACCTTTACACATCGAATCCTCTCTCACTCTCTCTTTTCCAACTTCCTCGTCTTGCGGGCGATCGCTCATGATTACGAGCCGCCTTCCGTGATGTGCTCGCGTCTAGCGAAGACGAAAGAGAGACTCTTCCATCCAAAAACTTGGAAACCGATCCATCATAAGCCTGATGAATCGATCCTAATAAGTCGCGCCCCCCCGGAATTTCCCGCCTCGTTTAATTAGCTAGCGCGTCTAGTCTCTCTCCTCGGGGGTGAGAAGAGAGAGCAGATACCATCGCCACCGCGCGATCGATGCAATGCATTTCAGCTGTAACGGCGTGTTGTTGTTTTTTTTTATTTTATGCTTTTTTTTCACCACGCACGGCGTGTGGTGTGTGTAATTTATCTTTACAAGTTGCTTACCACCTGGACGGCCGCCGCGCGTGCGTCCATTACCGCAATTTCCTATACCAGGAACCATCGCGCGACGTGGTCTCTTTTTTCCACTTTAAAATAAACTTCCCCTGTAAAGATCGCTCCGCCGATGTATAATGCATGTATACCCGCGCTAATGACTTACGCAGCGGCAGCACGCGCGAAGCGGTAGATATTACATGTACACGGAGATAAATTTTGTAGTTAAAATTACTATTTTTTATACAAGTAACTGTGGGACAGACTTAATATTTTTATGAAAATATGAAGTCTATCCCACGCGGTTTACTACAAAAAAAAAGTAGTCATTTTTTACTACAAATTTTGTTTCCCGGTACAACATGTTTTATTCACGTGCAGCGCTAAAAACCCTTAAAAAATTCAAGCGACACTAAAAACCGAAAGAAAGCGTAAGCCCTCGTCCCTCTCCCGCTCACACCCTTCCTCTATAATAGACACACACACACGCACACATATACACAGAGCCCACGCTTGGGAAGCGTGACGAGATTGCATTAGCATGTTATTGGGCGAGAGAGAGAGAGGGAGGGAGAGAGTTGGCCTGTTTACCCCGGGCTAATCACCATCTCTGTCGCTCCTCGCTCCCCTTCGGCGCGAACTTTGCGCGCTCGAGCTCCGAAGAATCATCTTTATACGTCGTGTCCGTCGCGCGCCGTTGTAATTGCAAAGCTCTACAGGAGCAACAAAGCCCGCCCGGTATAATTACATTCTAAGTGCGCGTGCAACACAAAAGCACGAGATATATCTAGATAAAAGAAAATATTAGCTGCGTCGTTGCTTTATTAAAAGCTCAGTGATTCGACTATTCCAGGTGTCTTTGCGCGATTCTCATCTCCGATCTCCGCTGGCACAGTGGTTTTAATCCGCGTAGTGTCGCGTGTCGCGAGCGTTAAAACACCTGGGCGCGCTTTATTGGAAGGAAGCGCGCGAGCGCCAGGTTAATTAAACGAATAAATAACGTAACAAAGAGTGGAGAGAAGAACGACGGCAGTTGTGCATTTCTCCGCTTTCACAGTACGGTAACTTCTCCGCTTACCTCTCTTTCTTGTTCTCTATATATCTCATCAAGGAAGAATGGAAGAGAAAAAAAAAGGTACGTCTAATATTAATAAACGAGCCTAAGGATGAGTTATATACACAGGTACACTGCACCTCGCGAAGACAATCGTCAAAGGAGGCTAATATGCATCTTCGCGCGCGGGCTCACGAGTATTGTGCGAAGCGCGCGCGGCCGGCATTGTTTCGAACGTTTGAATAGCAGCTATATAGCAAGTAACCGAGAGCGAGCTTTCTTCCGATGCGCAGCGCTGCTGCTGCTGCTGCAGCTCTTGTACAAAGCGGGAGGATGAATGCCGGCCGAGGTAATTCGAGGGCAAAGAGAATTTTCATTATTATACGCGTTTAGCCGATGACGCGGCAGAGTTTTTTTCTGTGCCCCGGTGCTTCCGACGCGATATCGCGTGTCTGTCGAGGCTAATTAAAAGGCTGCGACCGTCGTCGAGGTTACGCTGATTTTTATCTCGCATAATGTGTGCGACGCGGTAGAGGCGTTTTTTTCTTTTTCTTTTTTTTTATAAGCGTGGTGGGTATTTTCGGTCGGGTTGGAATAATAGGGGGTTAAACGAATGTCGTGGAGAGAGCAACGCGACCCATTTACCCACATTTGTATGCAGATTAAAACTATTACGCGACTTTTTTGCTTCTCTCTCTCGCGCGCGCGCCCGACGATGATGGGAATTTTTTCCCGCGCTTCCCGGGGAATATTAGGAGTTAATTTGCTAAGTGGCCGAGAGAGAAAGTGGGGTGAAAAATGTTCGGCTTTCGCACTCTCGATTAAAAGTGTGATCTTTACGCGACTTTGACGCTTCGACGACAGCGAGCATTATGTGTACACGTCACGCGGTATATATTTTACACTCCCGAAATTTCATTTGAATCCTCGTTTGCCGGCGCGGTTTACTGCCGTGCCGACGAGACGATCACTTCAAGAGTTTATATCCGAAAAGTAGTCGGCTCTCGTATAACTTTTAATTGTCAGCCTTATCGCCCGCTCTCTCTCTCTCTCTCTCGTTCGCCATTTATTAGCAGCTCGTCAAACTTAAATTAACGGCGAAAAAAATTGGATCGTTTTCTTAGGTGGGCGGGGGCGGGCGGCCGAGAAAGAGTCGTTAACCCCGTTATTGGGGGATTAGACATGCGATTAACCCTCAGGTCTATTTACGGGAGGGGAGAGAGGCGTCAGGAGTGAGTGTGTATAGCTCGAGCGGAGAGATGCGAGGGCCAAGAAATCGAGGAGGACGGGAGGAGGGGGAGCGTGTAATTCGCAAAGTTTTAACAATCGCGCGCGAAGGTGGTTGCGCGGCACGCGAGCGAGTCGCGGTTACATGCCGCCATCGAACGGAGCGCGCGCGTCTTTGTAGCGAAAAATCACAGGCGTCTGTATGGGGTTTCCGAAAGTTCGCTGACGTCGCTAGGGTGAGGAAGTTTTTGGGTAGATTTTTTTTTTTTTTTTTTTAGAGTGGTAAGTGGCTGGTTGGATTGGGAATTGGTGCTGGAAATCCGATTTACAGTGGATTTCTTGTACTCGTTCATTCTGATGAAAGTTTCTAAAGTTTTGATTATTGGTGTCGTGAGCAATCGATTTTACCAATAAATGTTTTTTATGGTGACGAATATATCAAATTAAATAATTGGTAAAATAATTGTTAAGCACATTCTTTTTTGCCATTCGTAATATTGATTGAGCTGTACACAGAACAGGTTAATCTATTGTTTGATCATTTCTCTTTTATTTATTTATTTATTTATTTATTAATATCGGAAAATTACATATTTGTAATTCCGCAAAGGAAAATACAATTTCCTGTATGCGGCCCTTAAAAACTAAACAACTTTCGTACATATCTCGCTTTATATAAAAAATATATATAATTTGCATAGTAACAAAATATAAAAGATATAAAGTATTGACTAACACTTCATTAAATCTAGTGATCACAAGTTGTTCTTTATCCATTCTTTAAATTTCTTTTTAGTGTAGGATTTTTTGTTATTAAATGTTTTATACTCAGTTAGCAAACTATTGAAAATCTTAATGGCATTAATGTAACTGTTTTTAATACTAATTGTCTTATCTCTTTTGGGTATAGCTATACTTTTGTTTCTTGTAATACTACTTGATTCAAAGTACATTTTTTAAAGTATATCATGATTATAATTTAAAGCTTCAAAAACGAAAAAAATTCGACAAAAGTATAAATATTTGATTTTTCCCGCCATATGTGCCGCCGACCAGAGGTTAGTTAATGCGCCGCCGCTAGGCGGCGCACCCTCTCTCTGTAGCCTCGTGTACCTAAGTAGCCGGTCTTAGGGGATATGTAGCGCGCCGCTGACTACGTCGCCAACCTTTATCACGCGGACATTTCGTTAGTAGATGGTCGTCAGCAACTACCGAAATTTATTGAATTATAATTATTTCGATAAATTGTTACCATTAGAACATGTTATTTTTCAAGACAAGACATGATTCTTTATATTCTTGACACCCACAATCTTGATATCGTATTGAAAACTGTATATAAATATTGTACCGATTATTGTCTTGAATATTCAGGCAAGACAATACAGTACCAAGATTGATCTTGAAAAATTATAATCATAAATCAAGCTTTAACATATAAAATAAATATGAATTTGACAAAGGTGAAAGAGTAAACCCATAAAAATAATAAAAACTTAATACATCTTCATTGATAACGTTTC